>CAJVPZ010000377.1:0-20078 GCA_910592135.1 Racocetra fulgida | reverse complement strand
ATAATAAATACATATATATTGACAAGTTTTACTTTTAATGAAAAGTATTGCTTATAGAAGTATTTTCTTTAATATATTTAATATAAAGTTATAATCATAATGATTATAGTAACTTTAATCTAAAATATAAGTAAAAGTAAGAATTAAAAGGTGAATCACAATATAAAACCTGAAATAACAAATAGTACATATAAATTTTTAAAATACTATTTATATTAAATATAATAAATACTTCATGTGATTATATGACAATCTAACAGTACAATAAAAAATTTTAAATTATTTTTTACTGCATTGCAAGTTTTAATTTTGCTGTGCTTATTAATATAATAATTATATATATACATATATCTAAAATTATAAGTTTATAACACATGATAAACGTAATAACCTTAAGTTAAAATTAAAGCTTAATAGTTTGCATTAGACAATATATATAGAATAAAATTATATTTAAATCATATTATTAAATAGACATTTATATTTTTTAAGAACTATAAATTAATACTTATGTTCTCTTGAGAACACTATAAATAAATTAATGTTCTTATTGAGAACATAATATTTAACAAAAATGTTCTCAAATAAGAGAACACTGTTTAAGTTAAAATGTTTTCAAAAATATTTTTATGTTCACTAAGAACCATGAGAACATTGAATTTCGCACACTAATTAGCACACTATATTACGGAACTAACTGCAAGGCTAAACAATAAGCAGGATATAGGCAAAGCTTAGTTAAGAATTATACAAGTACAACTAAATCTCAAAAACAGCAAATATATTTTAGATCTTAGCTTGCAAAAGATAGATTAAATAGATATTAAAAACAATCTATGCTACAAAATAGTTAAAGAAACAAAGAGACTGGAAATCAGTATTAGGTCACCAAAAACAGAAAGAAGTTTAGAAGTTATAGAAGATAAAACAGAAATAGCAAGTATATTAGGAAAGAAGTACAGACCAAGCTTCAGATATAAAAAAACAATAAATATCTTCATACTTAAACAATTATTAAATAAAAAAAGAAAAAATTGTTTACTTGTGACCAGACCAAGAAATGCAGAAGCTGCAGCTAAAAAAGAAAAAAGCAAGATGGTTCCAGGAGTTAGAGAAAACAGTGCTTGAAAATGAAATTAATAAAAAAGTAAAGACAGAATACTACAGAGTTCCAAAAAATCATAAATCGATTAAAGCAAAGCTGAGTACAATAAACAATAATAAAAAAAAACAAGAATAGATTATATACAAAGAAGAAAATAAAAATACTAAAGTTGGAAAAATAGTAAACAAAGAAGAAGACAGAAGATACAAAATAGAGTATTGGATTATAAATGATACAACTAGATCAGATAAGATAACACTGCATTTATACAAAGAATGTGAAGAAAAAAACAATAAGGAAAAGCTCAGTATATATCAAAGCAACAAATAGTTCAAAGAAATAAGAAGAGCTCTAGATAGTAGTTAGATTAAAAAGAACAATAATAACAGTCAAACAAAGTATAGAGTAACAGTGCTATAGGAGAATATAATGAAAACAAGAGAACCTCAAGCAGCAATAGAAACAAAAAGAAGAATAAAAAGTTAAGTAACAGAGATAAAAATAGGTTCTGTTATTAAAGAGATAACACAAAACTATATAAATAAAGTAGAAGCAGTAGCTAAACTAACAGCAATTACAGAGGATATTATAAAGTACAAGATATTTGAAGCATATATTGACAGTTCACTACTAGAACTGCAAGAAATAGCAAGTGAACCAAGATGGGATTAGGGTAGATTCTACAAATACAGAAAGAAAGATTAATAAAGAAAGTAGCAGATTTTAAATACACTATAATAAGCTGGCTCTCATCAATAAGAGCAGAGCTGAGTATAATCCTGACCTTGCTTTTAGTTTTATTAGAAGAAATGTTTATAAATGTATACACAGATAATCAGATAGCAATTCAAGCAGTTCAAAAAATAGCAGAAATAAAGAAAATACACAACTACTTTAAAATGAAAAATAGAAGTATTTTAGGACAAATAGAGTATATAAGAAAAAAAAGCAACTGAAGCACAAAGTAAAAGGATATAGCAGGATAGAAGAAAATAAAGAGACAGATAAGTTAGCAAAGAAAGGAGCAAGATCAAACAAAATCATTGAAATATAGTTATTGTAGACCAAGTTAATATATATTGTATCTAGATAGAAAGAGATAAGCCTATCAAAAGTTTTGTAAACTTGATTATAACAGCAATATTAAACACAGAATAGATAGGATTAAGCAGAATGAAAAGATGAGTAAAAGAGAAAAAAGAGAATAGTTTAGATTGAAGAAAAATATAAAAATATATAGAAGAGGTTAAGAGTAATAGGTTGATCTTTAGTATAGGTGGGCATATATAATTATTACAAGATTATAATATATAAAATCTAAATAATTTGAGCCAATTTAAATAATTTTATAAATTATTAGGGTTAGAGTTAGAATTAGAATTTAAATTAGCTCAAATTAGTTAGGTTTTATATATTATAATCTTGTAATAATTTATATATACCCACCTATACTAAAGAAGATCTGAGTAATAATTATTTAGATAGCAAAATGAACGAAAATAAATATTTAGAATGAAATGTTTAAACAAAGTATTGCCAACAATGACTGAGCTAAAAACAAAGAGACCAGACCTGTATAAAATCAACAAATACATTACTTGCTAAGAAAAGTTAGAAACCATAGATCACTTAATAAACTGCAAAGAATACCAAGGCATATGGGGAAGAAACATGTGATGAAATAGAAAAAATTATAAAGAAAGAAGAACTTTCCAAAAGGATACCAACTAAAGCCATGAATATTCTATAGAATAGGTGGGCAAACTCCACAAACTCTGCAATTCTGCTATTAAAAAATTAATAATTACTAATCATTAATGAATTTTATTTCATATATTGCCCACCTATTCTATAAAATATCCAAAGCTATAATTAAAGAAAACATTTTTAGTACAACTGATTAGAGGTCTAATTCAGAGAAAACAAAAACAAAGAATAAAAAATATGCTTCAAAACAGAAAACCAACTAGCAAGATAATAAGTATAACATTTAATAAGTTGGATGAGAGATTTCATCAGCACATCTGAAACTTTAGATGTAAGCTACAAACAGAATAAGAAAAAAAGAAGAAATCTTAAAGAAGGATAAGAAGACAAAAAAGAACAGCAAGAAAAAAAAGAAAAGAAAGAAAGAAGACTAAGAAAATAAAGAAAATCAAGAACAAACAGAAGAGCAGAAAGACAAGAAGAGAGAACATGCAAAAGCAACAGCATTTAAAAACATAGAAAATCTAATATGGAGGATAAAAACCAAATTGGTCTTCATGGATAAATTGCAAACTTAAAGTAAATATAAATAGCAGTACTGACAAGATGGATAGTCACCAGCCTGTGACCGAAAGGAATAAATCCTTAGTAAGTTAAGGATCCAGAAGGAGGCCAAGAACTACTGAGGCAGGTCACACCTGGGCAAAAGCCAAGGGTGAGTCACTCATTTGGTTAGATTAGCAATAGCTACAAATAAAATTGTATAATTCTTGAATAGCTTAATCTCAAATAAACAGAGGCAGGATTGCCGAATTATAAAAAAAATAATGTTAAACTTGTATTTAAATCACCATATATACGTTACTCTGGTTATATCGACATCTGAATATACCGACTCTGGCTATAACGCATATTTAAAATAATAATAAGTTTAAGGACGATTTTAACGCTCACCGGAGAAATTCACTGTTTCTCAAAAACGGCTTTGATAATCGGTATTTGGTATACTAAGTAAAAATGTCCAGCATCCTAAAAAACTTTATCCTCTACCTTAATTCAAGCCTTAGACCTTAACCATAAGTTTAATTTTAGCTTAAAAATTTGAAGTAAAATTTTCTATAATTAAAAAAATTTTCACCTCCGGTGAATACTAAATAAATTCTAAGTTTAAGTTAAATTACGTATAGCGATTAGAAGTGGGTTACTTAAATTAATAAAAATTAACTATTAAAGCATAATAAAAATTTTAATTTTTATAATTTTGATAGTAATTTTTAGGTGCCCACTTTCGGTTACATTCAGAATACGCATTTAAAAAAGTTTGATTATAGATAATTAAATTATTCAAGATATACAAACCTATCGTTATTTTTAATGGATTTTTAATAAACGGAGCACTATGCATCTGGAGCACCCCCTCTATATTTCAATATTTTGACCATGAAACCACCTATGGGAGTTCTAATAAAAGATGCCTTGCTAAATTTTTACTATAAACTATGCATTACCCTTACTCTAATATTATAAAAATTAAATTTCAATATAAAAATTTTATATTAATTGAATATTAGAAGCACCAATGCATGAATGCACCGTTTATAATTTCCCCAAAAATTAATTTACTGTTTTTATAAAGAAATATTTTTTTAAAAAAACGTATTTGAGTATTAAGCTAACGGCCAAGCGGTCAGTTTATTCAAGCTAAAGCATCTTGTAATATAGCATATAATACGTATACCCAAATCATATTATAATAAAGCTACAGGGCTGTTAAAAAAAAAAATCTAACTTTGATTAAAATTTTTTTAAACTACAGTCAACCCTCTCTAAATGCAACCTCTCTCTAAATGCATGGCTTTGTTTGGGCCCAACTTATATAATACTTATAGATTTTTACCTTTCTAAGTGCAAAGCTCTCTAAATGCAAGATTTTTTTGTTGGCCCTCTGGCCTGCATTTAGAGAGGGTTGACTGTATATGTTTTCGAGCTTCTAAGTAAATTTAGAAGTTGAATAAAAACAATTATCATACGTATAAAGATGAGCTTTTTAAAGTTAATAAGTGATTAAAAAAAAAGAAACTTTTTTTTTAAAAAAAAAATATATGTATATTTTTTAAAATATATATATATATATTTTTAACAAAATAATTAAAAACAAAAATATTAATTAAATACATGGAATGTCAAATCGACATACTGTAAATACTCTTGTACACCAAATTTAAGAAGTTGAATGGATAATAATATATAGTGTTTAACATATGGAAAACTTATAGAGAACCATGCGCTATAATTTTCCAAGAATCTTAGAATACGTACCAAAACACCAAAATAATTGAATTTCTTTTAATTAAAAATTTGCTAATATGCAATACAAAGATATACGTACTGTACACATGCAAATAGTCGATTATAATATGTACGTCTAAGGAAAATAAAAATGAATTTTTTAAATCCGCAAAGTATATACGTACTCATGCCATGTTTGTTGTTACTATGTAATCGCCGACTTTCGCTCATTCGTACGTACTGTACGTACGTACGTACGTACATTATTTAGGGGGTGAGGGATAAGCGTAAGAGTTGGGTTGTACATAACACAAAAAAAATCGATTTGTATGGGCGCTTATAACGATAATAAATAATATTAGGTAATGGATATGTCACTGCCTTTAATGATTAGGTTTTATGATGAAATATGTATTTTTGTAAGGAATTCAGCAGGTAAATATATATTATGTAATTTAATACTTAGTACAAAAATATACAAACGAATCAAAATTCAAATGTACAAAAATCTTTTTAGCATGAACAGTTTTTTTTTTTTTGCGGGTGAAATTCATTCCGAATATAAAATTTACTAATAATAACTAACGCTAACACTGCAGTAATGATGGTCATCCCCTGCTTAAATAGGAAGTTTGAGTGGTAAAGCCTCGATAATCCAGGGATTACTTTAAATGGTGATCATTGCGATTGATTATGGAATGATTACAAGATGATCAAAGTGATCAAAAGTGATCAAAAAGTGATCAAAAAGTGATCAAAAAGTGATCAAAAGTGATCAAAAGGGTGATTGATGGACTTAATTAATTAAATATAGCGATAGTAACGTCATCGGTATACTTTATTTAATTATTTTAGTAAAAAACTATTGATGAAAAAGGATGATGTTCTTTTTGAATTAATCGGTTACTTAAGCGATCCATAGGCATTTATTTTAAGGATGATAGTTAATGTTAGGCCGAATGACAATATAAGTAATGTAGGTAATGTATGTATGCACGTAAGTACGAAAGGTCAATCGATAAATTACATCATTAAACCTTTCTAAATAAAATCCAAGAACGGTAAAATAAAATAAAATAAGGTTAGTACTATTCCAAATTCAGAAAATTCAAAAAAAAGTGTGGCATTCATATTTTCATTGCAATTAATGGGTCAGAAAAGTTTTTTCTTTTTATTAATTTTTAGGGATTGTAAATCAAATTGTTGGAATGAGAGAAAGTATTTAAGAAATATTAAAAATATTACCTTGTGGTAATGTATTTATAAGCCCATTGCTTCGCCGAAATGTATAAAACTTTTTGATTGTATAAAAATAAAATCCATGAATGAAACCATATCAATATAGAAACTAAACAACTACGGCGATACTGTAAACTAAAAATAGGACTACCGCTACGTAGAATTGCTTAAGGAGGCTTAGCATACACAGTAGATAAAAGAGTAATTGTGTGTTACTGTGACATCTTCATCTCACCATTATCAGATCTTTTGTGTTTAGAATGTGTGGCGTAACACAATCTGAAAATGAATATTTATTTACTTTACCCCATTATATGTCAAAAAAATTACCTAATTAAGCAGCATTTGAAAATGATTATTAATCGTATGACAAACGGTGACAAAGGTGACATTTTTTTGCGAATTGTCATTTGGCAATCGGAGCCTTACTTTCCTGGATGAAATTAATTCATTCTTTTCCGATTGAATGGAAAATTTGACACGGTACGACAAAAAAAGCATCCTAGAAAAACTTTAAAGAAATTCCATGGTTCTATTTGTGTCTTTTATCCGTCAATCATGTGGGATGGCGTTTTACTTGAAAGCGTATATATCCAATGATTATATAAATGATTGTGATAATATACTATGATTATGTACGTACGAATGTCATACGACTTTTTATACCAGGAGATTTTGTCGAATGATTAAAGATCTTCAAAAGAGTGTAAAAGATGGCTGAATTATGCAGAGATAGTGCAAAACTTACTGATTGGAATTTATTAATAGAGTCGATATTAGAAAAGGATAGATTAATATGCAATTGATCAGATCATCATACTAATTCACTGTTCAAGACGACACTTTTTTAATACTAATTTGGGGACAAATAATAACTGTGTACTAAATTCGGGAATTCATACAAGAATCGGAGAATTTTCCCTCGAATTTACCGGTAATATATATTCATCGATCCAATCATTCAATAAAAGTAAACCGGATTTTCTGCATTGAATGTACTGAAGTTGCATTGAAAATTTCTCCGAGGCTAATTTTTTTACGTAAATTCAAAAGGTTGATAATACTGTACTAGTATAGTAGTATAATATATAGTAGTATATAGTATTAATTCTCAATGATCCCATTTAGGGTCTACCCATTTAGGGTCTAAAATGTTAAAACCCATGTTTTTTCGGTGTACACTTGTATAAATGTTTATGTCGCCAAGGGCTACAATCAGATATATAAAATTTCATATGATGATGTCTGATTACAAGGGTTTTCTCTTGGCGACACCCGTATATATATATATATATTTATTTTTGATGATACGCATATATGAGCATAGTATCGCCAAGGAAAAATAAAAACTATGAAAACTTGGGACTTGGGACGATAATACGCATATACGTACAGTACAGTACGTATGAGTATCACCAAAGGGAAAACAGAAAACTATGAAAATTTGGAATGACAATACGCATATATGAGTATCGCCAAGAGAAAACAGAAACTATTAAAACTTGAGATAACAATTACGCATATATAAGTATCGCCAAGGGAAATAAAAACTATGAAAACTCGAGCTATCAAAATACATCTCCCCTGAAAATATCAGCGACATATACTGTATATGATAGAGGTAGTAATTAGATTTGCAGTGTATACCATGCGTGGGGGTCTTTTATACAGCAGTTTACGGTAATTACCAGTTACTGTAAATGACACTTTCAGGTGTGCCTACGTACTGTACCTACCTACCTTTAGGTACATACCTGAAGGTTGAATTTGGTAAATAGAAATTCGAAAGTCTTGGCTGCATATATATTTATCTCTGCTAATGCAGTGTTTTGAGTCAAAAAAAAAAAAAAAAAAAATTTAGATAATGTCGAAAATTAATACTTAAGATAAATGTCGAAAATTAATATTTATTTAAGATAAATGTCGAAAATTAATATTTATACAAGATAAATGTCGAAAATTAATATTTATACAAGATAATTTATTTTCACAAATTAATATTTATACACGAAAATTAATATTTATATTTATATTTATATTAACGATATTAACAGTTAATAAATATGAATAATACCAGAATACGCATTTTTATCTAGCATAAAGGTTTTATTTATTTATTTATTTATTTCATATCTTAAAGTCTTAGTCTAAAGAGAGAGAAAAAAAAAAAAAAGAAAAAAAAAACATAACAACGGTTGTGAATTTTTGATTTCTGTTACCATACGTAAATGAAATGATATATAAAAGCTCTATTTTTTTTAAATAATAATAATAGTAAATAATAGTTAAATGAAGATAGTAATAAAAAAACGAATAAATTTTCTTTTTCCACCACTATGAAATCGAGAGAAAAAAAAAAAAATTACGAAGAATAATGATTCCATACGCATGTATATTTTCTATTATAATTCTTAAAAATTCCGTTATGCCAGTTTAAAATTTTGATTTTGTTATTGTTTAAAAATTGAATTATATACATGATTTTAATCCAGAAAATGAGTGAAGATCAAAATAATCTTTGCCTGTATTTACACTAATATTTAATGCCATTTTTTCTATTTTTTTGAAATGTTGTTCGAGACGAAGAAATCGAAAAAAAAAAATCTATGGGGGTTTAATTTTTGTTTCGTTTAAACGAAAAAAAATTATAATTCTAAAATAATGCAAAAAAAAAATAAATATAAATATTTTCAGAGAAAAAAGTATAAAAATGATAATAATAATAATAATAGTTATTCTAATTTATGTTGAATAAATAATACGTTTGTTCGTTAAAAAAAAATGTCCATAACCGAAATTATTCCCCCTTCTATATTGATTGTCCAGTGATGAATTTATTATATTACTAAATATTCTCAATTAATATCTCGTCGAGGTCGAGATGAGTATCGATAATTATAATACTATGTTTTTTCTTTCTATATTGTCTTTTAAAGGGAATTTGGGACAGAAGGGGTGTATCGTCTTATGTTATTATTGTAAAATTAAATGTTCATATTCGAGTATAAAAGTTATTATTATACAAGAATTTTTAACGCAAGATCAAAAATTCGAATGATCTGCGCCTACTTAACTTAGATGCACGACTAATGAAATAGTTTCATATAAAGAATAAAGAGAACCTACTATATTCAGTATACTATTCATTATCCCGTTTTATCCCATATTTAATTCCAAAAAAATTTTTTTTGTTTTATCATTTTTCAATTCAACCATTTTATAAAAATAATCGTCCTTTAACTATATCGTTCTGTGATTCATAAATATCGTTTTGTACCGAAAATAATTGTTGTCGATTTTGTTGAGGATAGAATAAAGATGGTTGATTTCTTCGAATTTCAACTGCAACATCAGATAATACACCATCGCAAGTAATGTTAAAATTCAACATGAAATTATCACGTAACCAAGGAACATCTCTCATAAATTTACGAACGAAAGCATAAATTTTATGAAGGAAAGTATCCATTGGATCTATATCGATACTGCTTGGATTACTATTGCCACTATGTCGATCGTCATCGTCATATTGATTTAAATCATTATAAGGTTTAAAATCACCAGTTTGTTGATCGAAATTATTACCAGAAGTATATTCTGAACGTTCAATTTCAACATCGAATTGTTGTTGTGCAACATAAAATTGTCCTTGTTGTTCATAATCAACCATTCGTAGTTTTAATCTTTCATCTGGATCCAAAACGTAAGATTGATCAGCTTCTCCTCTCCATTCTTGACTCAAAGCTATGATCTTTTCATGAATCCATAATTGTAATTGAGACACGTTTGCGAAACCATTTGGTGGTATCATAGGGCCGGTTCCTTTTGTTACGCTTTGGAGAATAGGAATAAGTTGAGGATCCATGATTTGTGTTAAACTATTCACATTATAGTTCAATGTGATGGTACCGCGCATATTTGGAACATAGTTATTTATCGAAACTAAAAATAACAAACAAAAATAATAAATAAGTAAATATAATTGTTTAAAGATTAATGTGTAGATAATGTGTAGAAAATACAAACCTGGAGAAGCTGGTTGCAAGAAAGAAGTAAGGGTATTTTGATTGATAAGAGGAGACGATTGAGTAGAAATTTGTTGACGTTGCTGCGGTAAGATATAAGATTGTTGTACCGAATTTGGCGAAGTAGGGATTTGAGCTAGTTGTGGAGTTGGGAATCGTGTAGGAACATATTGAGTGCTAGAGACCAAAGCAATAGGCACAGTGGGATTTTCGACATTTAAACCAAGGAAGGAGCTATCGTTAAGAAACGATCCATTGGTAGATCCCAAATCATATTCATTCTATTATAAAAAAAAAAAAAAGGTAAGTATATAGGTTGCCGGGTTGTGATTTTGAATTTAAAAAATAAAATTTGATTTTTACCTTTACAACAGTAGGTTGAGAATTCATTCTTTGAGTTTGGATCCAGTGTTGTTGTCGTATGGCTTTGATTGCTTCATCTTCAGGAACTGTTGCTAGCGTATCTTCCGGAGGCGAATAAGATGTGTAGTAACATCTATGTTTGGATTTGACACACGCTGCGCATGATGGAGTTTTTCTATCGCATTTAACTTTTCGTTTTTTACAAGAGACACACGAACGGTTTGGGTGACCTAAATTGCTGGACATCGGTAATGGAGAATGAGGAGGAGTACAATAGAGAAGAGTTGGTTTGGGATGATGGTTCATTAATATCTGTTCAGAGAATTGCGAATCTTGGAATTGTTGAGAGAAAATCATATTTTTCTTCAGATTCTTTAAATTCTTCAAATTCCTAAATTTTTTTTTTTTTTTTGTTTGAACTTGCTGAAAAAAAAAGCGGGCGTTTTTCAGTTAAATTTATAGCAATCATATTTCACCGATCTGCAACAAATGTGATAAAATTGAAGAATGTGGAATGTGACATATCATACGACATATCATACGACATATCATATCAAAACATAATATGATCTGCAATTATTTATGTGTTAACGTAAATATATGTGTTAATGTAAAAATTTTTTTTTAAAATACAGTACATATTTAAATTTTTTTGATGTACGATTGTAATTGTAGGAATATAAAATATATTTGATATATTTGATATATTTGATATTAAATAGAGATAAGAGACCCTAATCCAAAGTTTATAAAAAAAAAAAAAAACCTTCGTGCGAAAAACAAAACCTTTTGTTTAATTTATTAGGAAACAGGATACGGGTAATAGGCTGCGCCACAAAATACGATATTAAATACGATATAAAATACGATATTCAAAGAATGACAACATATGTGATAATGAACCCTACTGACTGCATATGTAGTTTATAACTATATAGTTCGACATGGATAGTTTATTTTTAATTCAAAATTGCCTCTTTAAGAGAGAATATGTGTCGCATGGAAAATAATAGCCAATTAAGATACATTTTGCGAATTATATATTGTGTGCGTGTGTGTTAGAAAAATAAACTCAATTTTATAATTCTATATTAATTAGTTCTATTAATTATTTCTATTAATTATTTCTATTAAATAGTTCCATAAATTACTTCTATTTAATTAATTAATTCATTCAAACAACACTAATTCTAAATAGTAAATTCTAAGTGTCAATTCAAATTCTTAAACATTCTAATAATTCTAATAATTCTAATCATAAATTGTTGCCATATGATAGTCAATAAATATTACGATGCGTAACGTCACGTTTTATTGATTTTTTTTGTTTTTAGAAAGATTCTTTGTTCGTGTTTTTTTTGTTCATGAAAATTAAATTTATATTTGTTATTCGTTACATGAAACAATCTAATAGTATGCAAACGAAAACTAATTATACTTATGATATCATGATTTCAACTAATGATGATTTTATTTTTGTATACATTTACACAACATCCAAAGGCGTGAGCTTCTGTAGAATCTTCACGTCAAGATTTTCGTAATCCACCGTATATCCTTAAACATTTGGTAAATGTATATATGTATATATGTATTGATGTATTGATTCGGGCCAAACCGACAACCATAATTTTTAATTTTCCTACTTGGTTTTATGGGTTTTATGGGTTTTATGTAGATGTAGTGTGGTAAGAAAAATGTCTAATTTTGGGTCTTTACATTGGTCAATTCACTTTATTAGATTGATACCGATTATTCTTACAGTAAGACGTAAGACACATGATTCCTTATCTCTTGCTGACGGAGTCTTAATTTCCCATTGCAGCTGATAAACGTGTACAGGTGCTATAGCATATATGGAAAGGCATAGCATATATTGACACACAATACATAGCATATATTATATGCTATGTCTTTGTCATTATCGTTATGGCAAGATATAGCATTATGAACACTAATTATTACTAATTATTGATTTATATTTTATTCTTATTTCATTGAAGTAATAAAGAAAAGGGTATATGGTAATTCCACTTAAATGACGTAATAAAATAAAGGGTAAATAGTAAATAGGAAGACAAGAAAAAAAAAAAACCATCAATCAATTTTAAATTCATTTTCGAAAAAATATAAATTTAGTAAATATATACCACGTATACACGTATACCACGTATAATAATGTATGTGTATGCCAGATTTTTATTGGATATGCATAGATAATCATACGTACTTTTCGAATATTCGAATATAGCAATTATGCCGAATAGAATTGAAAATGTTTTACAGTTCTAGTAATAAAAAGAAAACCCATGAAAGTAGTATGTAGATAAGATAATACTTATGACGAATAAAGAACTTATATGGAAACCAAATAAATAATAAAAATAAATTTGATTTGATTTATAAAAATAAATTTGATTTATAAAGATTTTATATAAAATTTTATAGATTTTATATCATGTATAATAATAAGCGATATATAAGTTAATCTATTTTTTTCAAATCAATAATAAAATAAATAAAAAAAAATCTCAATCAATTACATGCTAAAAGAAGACATATAGGGAATTTAACCTGGTAACAACAGATTATCATTATCGATATATCTAAAATCGTATCGGTATATGATTTCAACAAACAAATATACATGACATATACACTTTTATTTAATCCCTAACAAAGAAATGACGTTAGATGATCAACAGAACATTTGATTGGTTTATTTATTAGATATTTCATTTAAGGGCATACATTTATAGTATTACCGAATAATTTTACAACTATATTTCCTTGTTCCTTTTTTGACCAATCAAAATTATTCAAGTGCATAATACCACATGGGAGATAGTGTAACGGATGTACCTGAGAATGTTATACAAAAATTCTTGAAAAAATTCTCAAAAACTGAAAGGTTAAGGAATAAAAAAAAATTACGTAAGGGTAAAAAGAATGATATAATTTTTAATCGAGCTAAAAACAAAAAGAAAAATGTAAATAACCGGTAATACAGACGATCCCTTAAAGATACATAAGATACATGCGTGAGTTCAGGGCAGCATATTTTTAGGAAACATTTTCTTTTATGAGGAAGGCTTTGCGATTTCTTTAAGTGGTTCAATGAAGAATTTCAAATTATAACCGCCAGCACCACCAAAAGCAGCAAGATTGGAATAAAAACGTAATTCCGGTTAACCATCACTTGCTTAATTTGCTAAGTTCGCCCAATGAAAGGATACGGATCAACATTAACAAAGAAAATGGCGTTTCAATGTTTACACACATGAGATCACACGACGAAACACGACTAATCAGAAATGAAAAATGATTAATGGTAAAAATAAAAACTCTTAAAAGGTAAAGGATGATAAATAAAAGAGGCAGCATATCAAAACAAACAATTGTTAATTCTATTCATTAGGAATGGTATTAAATACACAAATAGCGTAGAATAACAATTAAAATACAATAAAATAACAATGTTTTTTTCACAGGCTACATGTGGTATTATAACAATTTACACATTCGGAACGGATAAATTCAATTCTTAAACAGAAACGCACCGGGATCCTCTATTTGCGAGGTTAGGTAGAATACAGTTTGAATACAGTTTTAGAAAACAACAAATTAATAACGATTATTAATATAACGATAATATAACGATACAGATGAATAATTATTAATTAGCACGAGACATTGAATTTAATGTTACAACTAATTTACACATGATTCTGGAACCTGGAATTTGCGTTACCACCTTAAGGTTATAAAAATCAAAAGAATGAAAAAAAAATATATAAAAAATGGAAATTGAATGAATTCATTGTAATGCGATATATGGTATGGTGCATTATATAGATATAATGATAACGATAATGGTTGTGATGACGTTGTGGTTGTGATGACGTTGATGATCGTGACGACGTTGACGATGGTGATGACGTTGCGATGGTGATGACGTTGCGATGGTGATGACGTTGACGGTTGTGATGACGTTGACGGTTGTGATCACGTTGACGGTTGTGATGACGTTGATGATGATGAAGACAAATAATAGAATAATAGATAGAATAATAGTAGACTAATCGTAGATCATTTATTATAGCTGACTAATTTTCCACAAGAGTTTACAAAAACCGTTACAAATCAAAAAGTAATTAAAGCAATTAAAGCAATTAATGGTAATTAGTGACTATTTATATAAATTTATTATTATATATATACAATAAACATATAACGATATTAATTCATGCTTTTTTGTGATACCATTATCCCTATTTTGATATACCTATTTTTCGATTGTACTCTTATTCGCTGAATGAACACCGTTATCATTATGCAATCGCATCAGTAATAAATAGATAAGATGGTTTGATACTGTATGTATAGATTAATATTAATATACACGTTATGTTACACTATACGTTCAGTGACTCCAGTGACATTACAATGTTGGTCACGCAAATTAATATATCATTCATAATTGCATAATATCCAATATCCAATATCTATCAGGTTTATCATATTCGTATTCTTCGTATTCTTCGTATTCTCCGTGAATATAAACATTTTGTCATTAAAACACAAAGAAATATAAACTCATGATCATAATGTGTTATGATGTGTTATAATGTGTTATAATGTGTTATAATGTGTTATAATGTGTTTTGTGATGTGTTATAATGTGTTTTGCTTATAACTTTGCTTATAACAGATGTGTAAATAAATAAACTGAGTGAAATTAACAAAGACTTGTTCTTTTTTACAAATTAAAAACATTTATACGTATTAAACTTTTGATGAAATAATTATTCCTGAAAAAACGTGTGGTAATGTCAGGATTTAATGCGTTACTGTCTGCTTCAACAAATTCAACATGTTCAACATGTTCAACATGTTCAACATGTTCAACATGTTCAACATGTTCAACATGTTCAACATGCTGGTTTGTTTTGCATTGTTACTTTTTTTTAAAAGATTATCATTAAAAAAAAGACAAAAAATCTTGATGCATTAAATTTATTTGGAAATATTTATTTTTTGACTAGTCATAGGGCCATGTTTAATCATGTGCATCTGATAACTATAATGTGTTCATGTAAATGAACATATCACATGTGTTTTAATTTCAAAATATTACTGTAAATATAATTCGTTTTTATCAGAAATAATAACCAATGTCTTTTGGCTAGCATGCACATTGATATGCGCATGTATCGTATCTCAAAAGGTACTCGTATGTATCGTATCTCAAAAGGTACTCGTATGTATCGTATCTCAAAAGGTACTCAAAAAGTACTCGGAAGGTTTCGCAAAGGGTTTCGCAAATGAGTATTGCAAAGGTTATCAAGTTAAATATATCCACGTATCTTTCATCTATTATTCATCTATTATTCATCTATATATTATTCATCTATTATTTGTCTATTATTAAACTTCTATTATTCGATTACTAATAAGTATTAGTCTAAAACTTTATTGTAAATAATATCACATGATCTCTTTAGTTCTACCATTAAAAAATTCTCCATTACAATTATTAGAATTCAGGAACTCATCATTCATTCAAGAAATCAGGAAACAATAACTGTCTATCCTTTTTGCGTTAAATAAAAAATCCTTTTAAAGAAACAAAGGCAAAATAACTAATTGTCTCGGTTTTAACACTCCTATATCCTATAGTATCCCATAGTGTATGCTTTATCTCCTGATCACTTTTTAAGTCACTACATTATTGATATTTCTGATATTTCTCTCATCGCTCATATAGCTCATATAACTCCTCATATAACTCCTCATATAACTTATATAACTCATATAACTCACATAACTCACATAACTCACATAACTCACATAACACATATATCCAAATATATTCAATATATCCGAGATGACATAATCAAATAATCACACAAA
The DNA here is from genome assembly GCA_910592135.1 of Racocetra fulgida. NCBI lineage: Eukaryota > Fungi > Glomeromycota > Glomeromycetes > Diversisporales > Gigasporaceae > Racocetra > Racocetra fulgida. The sequence goes on along the minus strand of CAJVPZ010000377.1, from coordinate 3,437 downwards.
AGATGATTACAATTCATGTGACTTTCCATTATTCACCTTGTTTTCTTTATTGGATTTAAGTGCGTAATAAAGATGCGCCTTAGTGATCACATGCATGCTTTAAATATACGCCATATTTATATTGTGATATAATCGAATTTAATATGAATTAACATAAAAAAAAAAGTTCATGTAACTTCAATTTAGTAATCCCACAAATTTGGGGCGCAAAATTTTTCATCATCAAAATTGGTTTAATACATATTTCTAAAGAAGGTACCCCATACGTAATACTTACACAATTAGAATTTTTTATTTGCAAAGCCTATCATAAGAACAAAAAGGCTACGTAACATAGAGTCAAATTTCTCCCTTCGCATTAATGCCTCCTATTATCTCCTATTATCGTCCTATAATCGCCTTGTATATCTCCTATTATTTTGTATATAGGCATATAACTGATATTAATCCAAACTTGTCGATGAAATTACCGTTACAATACCCGATATCTGATATCTGATATCTGATATATGATATCCATACGGATCTACGCACTATACATGGGTATATGTTACGTATGTACATAGTTCCCTTTTAAAACTTTTTGACACAATATGAGTCAAGTATCGCTGAGTAAAATTGACAAAAAAACATTGTTACCCAATACTGTAAAAAAATAATAATTGCGTAATTGCGTCTAATGGTCCTGGTCATAAAAACATAATAACTACGTCTAATAGTCACCCAATACTGTACCAAAATAATAACTATACTAATGGTCGGATGAAAATTTAGGTTCAGTTATGTCGAACTACTTTACTCTTGACAGGTTTTCAAATAAACAAAAAGATTAAGAAAAATAAAAAATTGTATTTTATTTACTATCGCTATAGTATACATATAGTATGTGTGTATATTTTTTTAAAACTAAAACTTGAGACATCTTCTTTAGATGTATTTCTTTAGTTTTTAGTAAATTACTTTTCTTGTGACATTTCTTTAGACATCTCGTATTTTCATTCATAATTAATAATCGCCAATTTTCCGGTTTACTAATATTTTTAATATTTCTTTAAATAGTAAACATGTTAAATTGTTAACGTCAAAAAATCAACTGACCATTAGTAATATTGTTAAATGCTGCATTTTTAATAAATAAATAATATAACGTAAGAATTTTCCTCCTGAATTATCGTTATTACATAATAACTATACAAAAACTGCATCAGGATTGTCAACTTTAATTGTTAGGAAAAATTTAAAGTTGATCACTATCGTTATCAATAATGTATTTTAATTTATATTAATTTAACTTCATTATTCCACTCATTATTTTCTTCCTTTTTATTTATTCATATCCTTCTTTTTAAATATGTATTACTTCCTTTCAGGATAAGATACATACGTACGTATTACATATATTACGTATATTACGTAGACCTTTTATTGGGACGCTACCAAGAAAAAATGTCCCTCTACCTCTAGCTCTAGGTATTCTAAGTATTCATCAGATTCGGCCCCTGAAAATTCGTCACATGCTGATACCGAATACGACAATGATATAACACAGTTCGCCGTTATGCTAAATCTGGTAAATAATAAATGGTAAATTTAAAGTCCGAAGGGTCAATGTTTCTTTGATAACATGAGATAGTAATCAAAATTTGATTACGTACGTACGTACAATGATAATACATACATGTCGTCAATCATGCTGAATCTGGTAAATAATATATTTGAAAGAAGTTCGATGTTTCATTTTTTTGTAGAAGCATAATTTTTGCATTCAAAATTAGTATCAAAGTTTATTTGAATAATTGTTTTTTTAAAAATTTTAAAAAATTACAAAATTATACAGTTTATAAAAAAAACTATTTTAAAAGACTACTACGTACTGTATATTATATTTGCTATATAAACGATATAGAAACGATAGATGCTATAATTCTTTAAATTTTAGCTAGATCTTAATTATAGTCACTTTTGATATAGTTGCAATCTTGTTATAATTATACTATTTTTTTAGTTCTAGATATTATTTTATATAATTATAATTGTTTTTATAATTATCAAAATTGTTTTTTGATCTAACTATATAAATAAATAAATTGTTGATTATAAATTATTTTTTATTTAAAAAATTTTTAAAATGTTTTTTTTTAATAATACAATATAAGCTTATATTCAAAAATAAAAATTTATATATAATATTAAAATTTTGTTAACAAAAATATTTTTTAATAATTACTTATACTGAAAATTTTTTAACAAAATAAATATTTTTTAAAAAAATATATTACCCAAATTTTTTTATATAATTAAAAATTTTGGTTTTTAAAATTATATATATAAATAGTTTAATTTTAATTTTTTAAATTATTTTTTGCAAAAATATATTTGTTTTTTTATTTAATACAAAGATATATATTGTAATATGCTTGCTTGGTTTAACTAAATAATAAATATTTTAATAATAAAATGTGTTATTACAAGTTAAATCAAACAAATATATTACTTAACTTAATGTATAAGAGTGGTTAAAAAATGTTTTAAATAAGAAAAATTAAAGAAAAGCCTAAACTAAGCTAAAAATACTATAAAATAATTAAACAAGAAGTCAAAAATAATAAGGTTTACTTAAGTTTAAATCAAAAATATCAATAAATTCACAAGAAAATGCAATAAAAACACTATAAAAATACTATAAAAATACAAAATAATAACAGTTTATTACTAAAAAAATACATAATAAAAAGGTTTTTAATAAGAAAATAATTAAAGAAAAGAGTTAAATATATTCAAAAATAATGTAAATATTCAAGGAATTAATTGTAAAGCATACATTGATATTTTTCTGTCTTGGGAAAAAGGCAGGGTTTGTATATTTTTTACAACACTATAAAATAATGCAATGTAATAACACTAAGTAATAATAACATAAAATAATGCTAAAAAATAATGCTATAAATCATTGTATAATGATATAAATCATTTATAATAATGCTATATACTATTATTTAAGTTGTTATAATACTATACTAATACTAAAAATAGTTATAATAATGATAACAACATAAAATAATGCTATCTAATAATGCTATTTACAGTAATAATATTATATAATAACAATATAAGATAATATTAATAAACTAAATAATAATACTATAATTTCTAAAATTAGTAATACAATTAAATGATTATTAATACATTATTTTAGAAAGTTCTGAGACATCTCATGTGCTTGTATTACTTGTGTAGCTTTGCTCTGTACTTCGTTATATTAAATGAACTAATAATTTAAATATTAAAACAAATATTGCTTTAAATAAAATTCTGTAAAAAGTATACTAATAAAATATGTAATAAACTATTGTATAAATGTCTAAAATAAATAAAATATACTATAAACTATATAAATAAACTAATAAAATGATAAAATATATAATAATAATATAAAA
>CAJVPZ010000376.1:0-20082 GCA_910592135.1 Racocetra fulgida | reverse complement strand
TAAGTTTAAGCATATTTGATATAGAGCCTGTAAAACCTGTAAATGATAGCGGACGGATTCCCATATGTTCTTCCTCGTTTAAATAAAGTCATCTGATCGAGCAATAATAATAATAATTTTAATCGATTGTTATCATTCCATCGATTAAATATGATAGAAATTTTTAATGATTATAATCGATATAAAATGATTATAATCAATTATTGCAGTTTGCAAAATTTTGTAAATTTGGCAAATCAAGAAAAAAAAAGAAATCGCACGATTTTTAGGCAATTTCTAAGTGATTTCTGATTTCGTAAAACAATTCCAATATCTAGGTATGAAATTGTCATATCGGTGTTGTTTTAAGAATCAGAAATCACTTAGAAATCGCCTAATAATCGTACGATTTTTAATTTCTTAATTTGCAAAATTTACAAAATTTTGCAAACTGCAATACAGTAATTTAAAATTCTGATCCTATCATTTTCCCGCAACCACTTCCCCAACAAAGTTACAGCTGTTCTCATAAATCATGGGACAAATTAAAATTTGTTCGTTACCGAATCTTTTCGGTTTCATCTTTCAACTTAGGTAGCTACATCGCTATCTTCGATATAATTAGGTGATTTACAGGTCGAAATCGAAAAATTTCGGGTAACTAGCAAATTTTTAATTTGACTCAGAATTTATGAGTACAGCTGTAACCTGCATTAAGTTAAGGTTAGCGTTAGTTTCGGTCAGTTTGTCGGAAAAGTGATTGTCGGGAAAATGATAAAAAGCCTTTAAAATTATCGTAATCAATTATAATCAGGTTTTAAATTTTCTGTTTAAAAAAGAACCAAAAAGTTAAATATCAGCAAGAACATAAATACTTACTATTATTACATACAAATCATTTTTCATTCTAATTATCTCGCTCAGTTCGTAAGTATATAGAACGTTTTTAAACAGTTAGAATTAAATACAGTAAAACAAGTTTAAGAATCAGATACTTGTCTATCGTTATGTACAAATAATCTTATTTGCATTAATTTAGTCGGTGCGTATAAAACATATTATTTGATACAGAAAAACCAGTCCTCAAAACAACATAAATACTTATTTGCAATTACGTTTCATTCGCATTATTATCTCACTCAGTTCGTAAGTTTTTAAGAATGCTTATTAATAAGATAGGACTAAAAATAGCTAACCAAGTTTACAAACTGAGAAAAATACTTATTTGCCATTATGTACAAATCATTTTATTCGCATTAATTTAGTCGGTGAGTAAAAGAATATTATTAAGCAGAAAAGCAAGTTTACAAGAACATAAATACTCAATTATATAAGTATAAATTATTTCATTCGCATTAATTGTATCGTTCAGTTCGTAAATATAACAAATACTTTTAACGGTTAGAGTTAAACAAATTCACGAATCAAAAACATAAATACTTATTTATCATTACGTTTCATTTACATTAATTATTTCGCTCAGTTCGTAAGTATAAAGAATGATAGAATTAAAAACAGCAAATAAGTTCATAAAGCAAGAACGTAAATACTGAATGTCATTACATACAAATCAATTCATTCGCATTAATTCTCGCTCAGTTCGTAAGTATAAAGAACGTTTTTAACAGTTAGAATTAAATACAGTAAAAGTTTACGAATCAAAAACATAAATAATTATTTATCATTTCGTACTAATCATTTATTCGCATTAATTTAGTCGGTGAGTATGAACATTTATTAATGGACAGAATTAAAAAACAGCAAAGCAAGTTCATAAACGAGAAAATAAATACTTATTTACCATTATATACAAAACATTTCATTCATATTCATTTCATTCAGCTCGTGAGTATAAGGAACATTTATAAATGGATTTTATAAAGCGAGAACATATACTTATTTGCCATCATTTCATTATTGTGAAATGTGAAATAAAAAACATAATTATCGCTTTATAGAAAAACTAAATTTGGAAAACGTGCATATTGTAAGGAAGAAAACGAGAATAAAGCATGGTACCTGTCATTTGACCCTCACATAACAAGGTAGACAAGTAGAAATTTGATAAATATTAAATCAAGTTAATTACAATGTAAACTAACTCATATTCAACCACTTATTGTGTATCACCGCAATAGTCGGTAAGATTTGTAGCAGTGATTTTTATATTTCACATTTTAGCGTTAGTAAAATCACAATATAAACTCAATTACCGAATATTACCGTAATAGTTTGTATGTTTATTTTACATTTAGTCGCTTGCAGTAAAGTTTCGGTTAATATCACTTTCATAACGCTTGGAGGAAGACATTGAAATAAATAAAACCATTTATTTTGGAGTAACTAATACAGTAAAAAACCCCGCAATATCACATTCGCAGTTGTCACAATCCCGCTATAGTCACCTTGATTCTTTTATCAATCAATATCAGGGATGGTAACCTTCAAATGACCTCAAATGACCCCAATTTTATTATGAATTTTAGTCCGAAATGACCTAGGTCATTTGAAAAAAAGGCAAATGACCTCTAATTTTACCACCCTTGTTCGCTTTAGTCACAATCTCGCAATAAGCACATAGAATATCTGATTTTAGCATGTGATTATTGCGGGTTTTACTGTATATTATGACGAATTAACTTCCAGTACAAAAAAACGTTAAACTATGGCTTAGGGAAATCTTAATTAAGCTGCTCGAAGTTAATTAGCCTGTTAACATTAGTTTTTATGGACTTTGGCGAGGTTGTAATTTTACTGTAATTTTAAGCTAACATATTTTGTTTCGTGAAGTATATAGCCAATTTAAATTATGTAATTAGTAAAAATTACTTCGCATTTTGATTGGTTGTTCATTTTTGGGGAGGAATGATGTTAACCTAAATTTTAACTTCGAACGGCCTTACAGTAAACCACGATACAGATCAAATTAATTGCAATAAAAACTAACACATCTTTAACCATTTATTGTGCGCAACCGCAATAGTCGGTAGGTTATGTAACTGAATCGTTTTACATTTATAATAGATCACAATGCAAATAAAGTTAATTATAGCACAAACTAAATAATCATTAACCACTTACTGTGTATTACTTTAGCTAGTAAGTTTTTTTTACATTTCAGTAAATTTAAATAAAATAACCGTTGATTTTGCAATAGTCGGTAAGTTTTGTAATAGATTTGTTACATTTACAGTAAATAACGATATAAATCACGTTAATTACAATGCAAACTAATTTATGCTTTCCCAATTATTACAATTTAAACAGTCTTTTACATTTACACATACAAATTAATTCATTTTTAAACCATTTATTATACGTCATAGCAATAATCGGTATGTTTTGTAGCAATTTTTGTCACTTATAATAAATCGTGATATAATGACATAATCCCTTTAATTATAATACAAACTATTTTCCGTCATCGTAGTAGTCGGTAAGTTCATAACAGAATATTTTATATTTACAGCAGATAACAATACAACTTATATTAATTACAATACATACTAATTCAATCTTAATCATTTGCGTGTCTTCGCAATAGTCGGTAAGTTTTTTTTTGCATTTATAACATTTATGGTAAATCTAACTAATCAATAATCCTTACTATGTCACTGCAATAGTCGGTAAGCTTCGTAACGAATTTTTTTTACAATTATAGCAAATTACAATATAAATTACTATACAAGCTACTCATTTGCTGTGTCATCGCAATAGACGGTAAGTTTCATAACAGTATTCATACACAGCAAACAATACAACTCACATTAATTACAATAAAAACTAACTCATCCTTGATAATACATTGTGTATCTTCGAAATAGTCGGTAAGTTTTGTAAAAGTATTTGTAGTAAATTACAATATAAATTACATTAATTACTACAAACTAACGCATCCTTAACCACTTGCTGTATATTAACTCGATAGTCGGTAAGTTTATAAGAGATTTTTTACATTTACAGTATATCACAATACAAATCGCATTAACTACATTACAATCTAACTCATTTACTGTGTTACTACAGCTAGTAAGTTTTACAAGTAAATCACAATACAAATTACTGAATTACGTTAATTGTAATGCAAACTAACTCAACCATTTACTAATAGTCGGTAAGCATTGTAATAATTTTTTACATTTACAGTAAATCGTGATATAAACTAACACATCCGTAACCACTATGTTATTGCAACAGTCGGTAAGACTTGTAACGAATTTGTTTATTCTTGCAGTAAATTAAAATATAAATTATATTACCACTCATATTTAACCATTTACTGGTGTCACCACAATAGTCAGTAAGTTTAGCAACACATTTACTGTAAATTATGATATAAATTATGTTATTACAATACAGTTAACCACAGCTGCACATTTTCGCAATAGCGAGTAAGTTTTTAATAGTTCTTTATAAATTTACAGTGAATAATTATGAATATTTACTAATTTCATTTTATTCATGTCAATTTAGGAAGTAAGTGCAAAGAACACTTATTAATCTATATATTTAATAAAATTTTCAAGTTCATAAATATTTACTATTTAATTTATGTTTAGATTGTAAGCATAATAAACATTATTAATTCAAGTATTTAAAATAGCTATTCAAGTTTATAAATATCTTACGTTAATTTAGGAAGTGAGTATAAAGAATATTTAATTTTTAAAATTAACTATTTATGAATATTTAATAATTAATTTTGTTCATGGTAATTTAGAAAGTAAGTACAGTACATAGAACATTATAATTTGATTATTTGCTATTCAAGTTCATAAGTATTTATCATTTAATTTTATTTCAGAATGTAAGTATAAATAATATTTTTAATCTAAGTATTTTAAGTAGCTATCCAAATTTATGAGTATTTATCATTTAATTTTATTTATATTAACTTAGATTGTGAGTATAAAAGCATTCATTGATCTTAGTATTTAACGTTGACTATCCAGTTTTATGGATATTTGCAATTTAATTATATTTTATTCAATTTAATTTAGATTGTAGGTATAAGAAACATTTCTTAATATAAGTATTTATATTAAGCTATCAAATTCTATGATTTTATTCACATAAATTTAGTCGTCATCAAAGTGGCATAGTCACAGCCAAGGATGAAAAAAAAGCATTTTATCGATATTTGAAATCTGCCAAAGAAGGTAATTCTAACGAGCAATTTAATGTTGGGTTCTACTATCAAAATGGTATAGGAATAACCAAGAACGAAAAAAAAGCATTTGAGTGGTATTTAAAATCCGCTAAAGGTGGCAGTTCTCAAGGACAACTTAATCTTGGATTTTGCTATAAAAATGGTATAGGTACAGCTAAAAACAAAGAGAAAGCCTTTGAATGCTATTTAAAATCTGCAAAAGGTGGAAATTTAAATGGGCAATGTAATCTTGGAGGTTGTTTCAAAAATGGTATAGGCACATCCAAGAATGAAGAAAAAGCATTTAAATGGTATATGAAATCAGCGGAAGGTGGTAATTCTCAAGGACAAGATAGGCTTGGTTCTTGCTATAAGAATGGTATTGGTATAATTAAGAATGAAAAAAAGGCATTTGAGTGGTATTTGAGATCTGCGAAAGGTGGCAATTCGAATGGACAAAATAATCTTGGAGTTTGCTATGAAAATGGCATAAGCACAAATAAGAATGAAACAAAGGCATTTGAATGGTATTTAAAATCTGCTAAAAGTGGCAATTCTAAAGGACAATTCAATGTTGGATTTTGCTATCAAAATGGCATAGGCACATCTATGAATAGAGAAAAAGCTTTCGAATGGTATTTGAAATCCGCTGGAAGTGGCAATCCTAAAGGACAATTCAATGCCGGACTTTGCTATCAAAATGGTATAGGCACAGCTATGAATAGACAAAAAGCTTTCGAGTGGTATTTGAAATCTGCAAAAGGCGGGAATTCAGATGGACAAAATGGTCTTGGATTCTGCTACCAAAATGGCATAAGCACAGCCAAGGATGACAAAAAAGCATTTGAGTGGTATTTGAAATCAGCAGAAAGTGGCAATTCAGACGGACAAAATAACCTTGGATTTTGTTTTGAAAATGGCATAAGCACAAATAATGATGAAAAAAAAGCATTTGAATGGTATTCAAAATTTGCTAAAAGCGGCAATTCTATAGGACAAGTCAATGTTGGATTCTGCTATCAATATGGTATAGGTACAGCCAGGGATGAAAAAAGGTCATCTGAATGGTATCTAAATTCTGATAAAAGAGAGACGTTTGAATTGTTCTTGAAATCCGCTGAAAGTGGCGATTCAAATGGACAATTCAGAGTTGGATTATGCTATCAAAATGGCATAGGCACTGCCAAAAATGAAAAAAAGGCATTTGAGTGGTATTTAAAATCTGCTGAAGGGGGCAATTCGAATGGTCAATTTATTGTTGGAACTTATTATCAAAATGGTATAGGCACAGCCAAGGATGAAAAAAGTGCATTTGAATGGTATTTAAAATCTGCTAAAGGCGGTAATTCTCAAGGACAAGATAACCTTGGATCTTGCTACAAAAATGGTGTAGGTACAACTAAGGATGAAAACCATGCATTTGAGTGGTATTTGACGTCAGCTGAAGGTGGTAATTCGAATGGACAAAATAATCTTGGATTTTGCTATCAAAATGGCATAGGCGTAGCAAAGAATGAAACCAAGGCATTTGAATGGTATTTGAATCAGCTAAAAGTGGCAATTCCCAAGGACAAGATAATCTTGGTTCTTGCTATAGAAATGGCATAGGCACAGCTAAGGCTATAAAAAAGGCATTTGAGTGGTATTTAAAATCAGCTGAAGGTGGTTATTCGAATGGACAATTTAATATTGGGTTCTGCTATCAAAATGGCTTAGGCGCAACCAAGGACGAAAAAAAAGCATATGGATGGTATTTGAAGTCAGCAAAAAGTGGCAATTTGGATGGACAAAATGGTCTTGGATTCTGTTATCAAAATGGTATAGGCACAGTCAAGGTTAAAAAAAGGGCATTTGAATGGTATTTAAAATCAGGTGAAGGTGGCAACTCGAATGGGCAATTTAATGTTGGATTTTGCTATCAGAATGGAATAGGCATAGCTATTGATAAAAAAAAGGCATTTGAATGGTATTCAAAATCCGCTAAAGGTAACAATTCGGATGGACAAAATAGTCTTGGATTCTGCTATCAAAATGGCATAGGTACAGTTGAGGATAAAAAAAAGGCATTTGCATGGTATTTGGAATCTGCAAGAAATGGCAATTCGAATGGGCAATATAATCTTGGATTCTGCTACAGAAATGGCATAGGTATAACTCAGGATGACAAAAAAGCATTTGAGTGGTATTTGAAATCCGCCGAAGGTGGCAATGTGAAAGGACTACTAAATGTTGGAATCTGTTATGACGAAGGCATAGGCACGGTAAAGGATAAAAAAAAGGCATTTGATTGGTATTTGAAATCTGCTGAGGGTGGCAATTCGAATGGACAATATAATCTTGGAACTTGCTACGATGAAGGTATAGGCACAACTAAAGATAAAATAAAGGCATTTGAATGGTATTTGAAATCAGCTAAAGGTGGCAATTCAAATGGACAATTTAGTGCTGGATTTTTCTATCAAAATGGCACAAGTACAGCAAAAAATGGAAAAAAAGCATTTGAGTGATATTTAAAATCAGCTGAACGTGGCAATTCGGATGGAAAAAATGGACTAGGATTCTGCTATCAAAATGGAATAGGTACAATTAAAGATGAAAATAAAGCACTTGAATGGTATTTGGAATCAGCTGAAGATGACAATTCGTATGGGCAATATAATCTTGGTTTTTGCTATGAAAATGGTATAGGCACAAATAAGGATGAAAAAAAGGCATTTGAATGGTATTTGAAGTCTGCTGAAGGCAGTAATTCAAATGGGCAGTTTAATGTTGGATTCTGCTATCAAAATGGAATAGGCATAACTATAGATGAAAAAAGAGCATTCGAGTAGTATTTGAAATCTGCTAAAGGTGGCAATTCAGATGGACAAAATGGTCTTGGATTATGCTATCAAAATGGCGTAAGCACTGCCAAAGATGAAAAAAAGGCATTTGAGTGGTATTTCAAATCAGCTGAGGGTGGTAATTCGAATGGACAATATAACCTTGGATTCTGTTATCAAAATGGTATAGGTATAGCCAAGGATGAAAAGAAGGCATTTGAGTGTTACTTGAAATCAGCTGAAGGTGGCAATTCAGATGCACAATTTTGTCTTGGATTCTGCTATCAAAATGGTATAGGAACATCTAAAGATGAAACAAAGGTATTTGAGCAATACTTGAAATCTGCTGAGGGTGGCAGTTTGAAAGGACAATTTATTGTTGGAACCTACTATGACGAAGGCATAGGCATAGTCAAGGATAAAAACAAAGCATTTGAGTGGTATTTGAAATCAGCTGAAGGTGGCAATTCGAGTGGGCAATGTAGTCTTGGATTTTGCTATGAAAATGGCATAGGCACAGACAAAAATAAAAAAAAGGCATTTGAGTGGTATATGAAATCAGCAGAAGCCGGTGATTCTATTGCACAGTATAATCTCGCACAGTATTATAAGGACGGCATAGGAACTGGAAAAGATGAAAATAAGGCATTTGAATGGTATTTAAAATCAGCAGAAAATGGGTATTCTTATGGACAATATGAAGTTGGATTATGTTATCGAAATGGCAGTGGAACATGCCTAATCAAGAAAAGGCCATTCAATAGCTGCAAAAAGCGAAAAGTAATAATTTCCAAAAGGTGGATAACTCGGAAAATCTTGACGATTCACTAAAAAATTTATTATCTGGCAATAAATTGATGAATTAGAATATATAGAAAAAATTGGGAAAGGCGGATTTGCGACAGTATATGCGGCTATTTGGAAGCGTAAGAGCACAGATGATATTATTGCAAATCAAATTGTAGCACTTAAATTGATTCATGGATCAAAAAGTAGCTCCGAAGAACTTATAAAAGAGGTAAAGAACTATATAATAATTAATTAATGAACTTAAATATTACTATTTAGTTATTAATAACTGATAAATATAATTTTAAAGTTAATTGCATATTCAAATATTGGATCTAAAAACCCGACATTTTTGCAATGCTATGGGATATCAAAAGATGAAGACACAGGCGATTACATTTTAGTCATGCAATATGCGCCAATGGGATCATTACGTAAAAATCTTTACAAGGTTGCACAAATGAAATGGGAGAAAAAATTAGAATTAATATCATTTATTGCATCCGATCTTCAAATAATTCATTCAAATAATATTATTCATTGTGATTTACATAGTGGCAATATATTTCAAAAAGATTTGCATAATGCTTATATAGGAGACTTAGGATTTGCGACATCAATTAATAAATCGTTAAACAAAGAATCCGAAGAATCGAAGGGAATTTATGGAGCTTTACCGTATATAGCACCGGAAGTTTTGCAGAGAAGAACATTCACCAAAGCATCAGATATTTATTCGTTTGGAATGATTATGTGGGAGATTTCTTCAGGAAATGTAGTATTTTCTGACTATAAAGAAGATAATTTAAAATTAGCAATAGAAATTAGAGAAGGTTTGAGACCAACTATTATTAAAGGAACAGCACTATGCTATGCAAATCTTTTGAAGAAATGTTGGGACAAAGATCCAGAGAAACGACCATCAGCTATGGAAATTCATGAACTTATTTTAGAATGGAAAAATAGTACAGAAATTTTGGCAGAATTTTCAAAATTTGATAAAGAAATGGAGATCAAAAATAGTAGCTTTAATCATGTATAAGATAGTAGGATTCATACTAGTAAATTTATTAGGTATACTAACCAACAGTCGCTTGAATACATAAGTTCTGGATTTATTTCTGATAACAATATTTATATTAATGATTTTGAAAAGAATCAAAATCAGTTAATATAAAAATATGTAGTTCATCAAGACTACGAAGTAAGAGTTAAGCAATGCACACCAAGATATTTATTCGTTAGAATAGGAGTGTGGATCTATTCTATGATAATCGTTAAATTGAATTTGAATCGATTCTCATTTCTATATAATTGTTATAACTGTTTCTATAAACGATTTTATATTTTAGAATCGATTTTTATATTTTAAATCGATTTTAGAATTAGAATCGATTCTGAAATATATAAAAATTTTATAATCAATATTTAAAACCTAAATGTCTTATCTGTTAATAACATTCTTTCTGCTTTAGGTAAAGTGTAATGACTACATGTTTTTATAAAAAATGGTTTATTAATACAAAAATTGTAGGGCGTATTATATTTTATAATCAGCAAACTTGTGTTTTACATTACTCTCTCTCCCCAGTGGCCCCCTTTCTCTCATAGTAAAAAAAAATTTGATAAGTATATATAGGGCTCTAGGCTATTTCGTAAAATTTTTATATAGTCACAGATAGGGATGGGCCACTGTGCAAGCATTTTTGAGAGACTACGCAGTGTAATTTTTATAATTCAGGCCAGCTTTATAATGCAGACTTGAATTAACCAATTGTAAAATCATTCTGAATTAGCCCAAAAAAAACAATCATAATTCTGATCAAACTTGCAGATCATTTGACCAAATTTAAGATTGTTTTGTTTTAGATCTAGCCAAATGATCTGCAAATTTGACCAGAATTATTAATGACTAGTGTTTGGCCTGTGTTTCTGGCACGGAAACTGTTTGTTATCTATTAAGAATTTAATATATGATTTAAAAGATAAAGATATAGTTTGTTAATTTTAAATGTACTATTGTTTTCATTATATATAGTTAATTAGTAATTATTGATTGGTTTAAATGAAGGTTTAAATTAATGTTGTTTGTGTATTTGTTTTGCATTATATAACAGACGAACCTGAGTTTTAACATCAAATTAGAATATTTAAAAGGATTTATATTAAATTGGGTTAATATCAAGTTGTAATAATGAGCTTTGAGCTTTGAGGTTTTATTTATAAGTTTTTTTTATATCAATACGATCATATGAAATGTAAAAGGATGGTTCTATTCAACTTTTTTGATGTTCACTATGTTTATTTTTGAAAAATCCTTTTTTAGTATAATTAATAAGTTTCATTTTCTTATTATTGTAAGTGTTAATACATTTGTACAGATCACAATTTTCTCATAACTGATTTTGGATATCAATTTTCTTATGCATGACTATATAATAATTTGTCATTTTGGCCTTTTATAGACAGTTTTTTGTGATGGCTACTCGTTAGATGCAGGTTTTTCTTGGTTAGGATTATGATCGCATATGATTGTTAAATGACGAATAATATAACGATAAGTGTTAATTAATTAGTAGTACATGCATAATAGTAGGAGAGTATATCATGTTTTTGTAAATGCAGTATGTTCAAAGACAATTTTTTGGTAGAAGTTTATCTTCTCTTTGCTATCACTTACCTCGCAAGAAGGCCTTCACCCTGCCCATTTTTGCAGTAACTCAGAAATAATCTTAATGATTGGTAGTTGGTTTGTTAGGCGAAGTGAATTGGTAAATAAAATTAAACTTTACAATTGGTTTTTTTTTGTAGAAATTAGGCTCCAAGGCTGCAGTAGCAGTGCAAGAACTTTACCAGTTAGACTTTACAGATGCAATAAAAGAACCAGTTTTATGGTATTAATGAATAGGGTGTTATTTGTTAATGAGAAAAAATAGTATTGTATAATTAGCATTAATGTCACAATGTTGCAGAGAGGGAGCAAATTATTCCTGCAAGTAGTAAACTGATAAAACTTCAATGCTTAAAAATTTTATACTAAGGGATTTGCAAACCCATTTTTAATAAAATCTAGAACTCGTTTTTAAATAATAAAATAAAAAAAAAGGTATTGCGCAGTGATCAAATTAATGCAAATGAAATAACTCAGATATAATGTTGAGAAAATTTATAAACTTAGATTGTGAACTTGTTTGCTAATTTTAACTTCACTATCCTTTTTATTTATCAGCTAAATCAATGCAGAAGAAATGACTTGTATATAGCTATAAGTATTTATGAATTGGACTTATAAACTTGTTGACCTGTAAACTTGTTTTGCCAATTTTAATTTTACTAATTAATAAATAACTTGCTGGCTAGACTAATGTAAACAAAATGATTTTTACACAGTAGTAAGTTGTATTTATGATTTTGATTCATAAACCTATTTTACAGATCTTGATTTTACGGATAAACAAATAAACTTTATATTTAACAGTTAAATTAATGTGATTGAAATAATGGAAATAACAAATATTAAGCAATTATAGCCCCCTAAGAAATACTCATTAGACAATGAAATTTTTTTTTTAACCCTTCTAAGGAGGGACACCAGGAGGCATAATTGACAATGCAACTTAATAAGTCAAATTGGTATGTCATATTAAATCGCATTGTTGAATGAGTATTTCTTGAGGAGGTATATTTTTATCTAATATTTTTCAGCTCCTTAAATGATTTTTATATTTACTAACTAAACTAATATGATTGAAATGATTATGTAACAAAATTTCTAGTGATTTTCTTTTAAATTTTTTTTTAAAAAAAAATTAAAACTCAGATTGTCAGGTCTGAAAGGATAGTTAATAATATAAAAACTAATAGTATAATTTGTATAGCCTAAGGTATGATAACGAATGTTTATATGATCAATATTTTGTATTAAATATACTTCAATCATTATTAAAAAAATAAAAAGAAAGTTTGAATAAAGAAATTTTTACCACTGCTGGTCATAATTAAGCTAAAAGATTATAATATACGAATTAGGTTTTTTAAAAGTTATGTGGTTGTCTTTTAGCTTTTTTTAGCTTTTCTTTTGATTTATAATTTTTGGATATATATATATACAAAATATATGTTAATGTAAATTGTATATTATTATGTATGTGCAGGTGCATATATATTTTATAAACAAAGCACTATCATTATTTATGGTTATGTATAATTTTAGAGATATATATGTATATTTATAATACATATTAATAAAATGAGACTGAGACTCGTAGGTTGTATATGAGCTGTATAATACACATGCTCAAATCACAAGAGCTATCACAAACTTGCAAGACATGGCATGCTAAAAATGACAGGAAATATTAACTGCTTAGTCAAAGTCAGCTAAGTTTATATAAGCGATATGTTATCTTACCAAGCTGTTTTGTAAGGATGATTGGTTCCTTTTCCAAGTTATATTAAAACTTTGAATGAAGCTTTCATGACAATCACTTAACCAATTTCAATGAAAATTTATAGATAAATTCTACAAGCTTGTTTTATTCAAACAGAAAACGGTTATTAAAATTTTTATGGTGGTTGTCAAAAAAACTTCACTGTGTATTGTGATGGTATATCTAAATTTTTTGAAGGTTTGAACAAAGTTTTCTTGACAGCTATCTGATTAATTTTGATAAAAATTTTTTATTTGAATTCTACAGACTTATAGAATTTGAATAAAAAGAATTCTTTGAAATTGATCAAATAGTTGGTAAGAAAATTTCACTCAAAGATTTAAAAAAATTTGGTACAAAGAAGTCCTGCCTACATTTTTCTGACAACCACCTGATCAATTTCAATGAAAATTTTTTTGTTTAAATTTTACAAACTTGAATTTAAATAAAAAATTTTTATTAAAATTTATCAGGTGGTTCTTTGTTTAAAGATTTGAAAAAGAGTTGAAATTTTTTTAGACTTTGAAATAAGTTCCTTGATAATAGCCTGATAAATTTCTATGTGATCTTTTTTTTTGAATTCTACAACCTAGTAAAATTTGGATAAAAAATTTTTATCAAAATTATCAGATAGTCGTCAAATAAACTTCACTAAAAGTTTTAAAAAACAGTCAAAATTTATTTGAAGGAGCTACAAGTGAAAAAAATACAAAACTCAAAAACTAATGTTTAAACTGACCTTGAAGCACTAATAAAAAATAATGGGAGCCTATACAAAGTAGATGTTTTATATATATATATAGTCATGAATTCTAGATTCCTAGAGGGATCAGGGATATGTAGGCTGTGCAGTAATTTCAAAAAATCACTGATTTGCCCATTCCTAGTTATGAAACAATTCAGAAAATATTTTTTTCGAAAAAAAATTTTGAAAATTTTACTATATAAACCACAAATCCCTCCTTCCCCTCTCCTCCAATGAGGAAAGGAGGTAATGTAAAACACAGAATTCAGTTGGTCTCACCTTATTTTATTTTTATTTTATACAGTATATATTATTGTTTCTGACTGTGAATTGTTTTCCTTTCTTAAAAAAATCTTGTTAGTATTTGTTCAATAACTTTCCTAAAAGTAGTAAGCAAAAATACTGTAGATCATTACCTTAGATAGAAAGAATGTTCATTATAGTCAATATATTTAATATAATCAACATAGCGCACATAGTGTACATAGTCAATATAGTGAACATAGCGAACATGTTGGACATGCTGGATATGTTAGATATGTTAGCTATAGTCATTATATACATAAGTATGTAAAAAATATATAAGACCCGCCTTTTCGCTTGAATAAAAACTAACTCAGTGAGTTTGATAACTCGGTGAAGTTCAAAGTTCCAAATTAAAGAAATCAGAGTATTTAACTTGTGATTCACTCTTATAAGTATTAAACTCAGTTGGAGTTTAGCATTGAGAAGTGTTTGTCTTCACTAATTCTCCCCAATAAGTAAAATCGGTGATAACGATTGTAACTTGTGACCAAATCCTGTGACTGTGAATAAAGAGATTCGTAACGTAATCTAGAGCTCTAATCCAACACTATTATTAAGAACCCAATTCACCCTGGTTACTCCAACCAAGTCTTTTCATACTCAGATCGTTGCTTTACCAATATTAGGGTTTGGTTGTACTAGTTGTAGTGTTCTGGTTAGAGTAGTTTAGTTAGTATTTAGTGTTGTGTTGAAGTGTATATTGGCATTATCTAGAATCAGAGAATTATTTGCCTTTTTACAACGTACGTACGTACGTACGAAATTTCATGTAATAAGGGGGTTGCATTTAGAAAGGTATGATTGGTCTAACTATATATGAAATTAATACAATATAAATTTGTGCAAAATTTGTGTAGTTTTGTATAATATTACAAGCATACATGCTTTCTTATATATTTAGTGAGAAAGTGACGGTATTTTTTCTTTTTTTCATAACACTTATCCTTTACTTATAACGAGTATACATTCTTTATTTTTTCGCTTACCATTATTCATCTTTTTTCTCCTCCAAATACTATTGCAATTATGAATTTCTGTACTTTTAATTTGGTTGAAATTAT
Source organism: Racocetra fulgida (assembly GCA_910592135.1). Classification (NCBI taxonomy): domain Eukaryota; kingdom Fungi; phylum Glomeromycota; class Glomeromycetes; order Diversisporales; family Gigasporaceae; genus Racocetra; species Racocetra fulgida. Next base: position 4,801 of record CAJVPZ010000376.1, on the reverse strand, counting down.
TCTGCTTTATTATATATTTGTGCAAGTTATAACCATTGATGCTCGTCATCGTCCTCATCATTCCAAATGTCCAGAATGTTGTGAAGCACCTAGTAGTAGTGGATGGGGCAATCAAATACGTCCTGGTGGTGGTGTTGCAATTACCAATGACAGTACTCACTCCGCAAAGTTGTTGTGAATCATGTGCTGCTGATCCGAATTGTGCACAATGGGCATTTATCATTGGAGAATGTCAACATAATGTAGGTACAACATGTGTTGGCTCATTGATAGATCTTGACAATAGTGGCATTATTCGTTGTGTAGGTGAGGGTTGTTATCCTGCCGATTCTCAGCCACCAACATCAGATTATAGTAGTGATACTAGTTTTTGTGATTTATAATTATTTATTATATATATCGATATGTATAATATATCATAATATAAAAAATAAGTTTAAAATCGAAATCTTTGCAAGGTGTTAGATGCGGTGTACTATTGGTACACAAAGTGACAACATTTTTAGTGGTTAGTGTTTGTGTTTTAGTAATTTAGTGTTCTAGTGATTTAGTGTTCTAATAATTTATTGATTTAGTGTTCTAATAATTTATTGATTTAGTGTTCTAATGTTTTAGCGTTTTTATGTTTTAGTGTTTTGATATTTAGCATTTAGTATTTTGTTCTTGTGTTTTAATGTTCTTGTATTTTAATATTCTAAAGTATTTTGATGTTCTAGAGTTTCAGTGATCTAGTGTTTTGGTATACAGTAAGACCTCTCTAAGTGCATCCCCTCGGGACCATAATCAAAAAAAAGCAAAACGTGCACTTATAGAGAGAGTGCATTTATAGAGAGAAAAATATATAATGCTCTTATAAGTTGGGGCCAAGTTATGCAGTGCATTTAGAGAGAAGTTACATAGTGCGTGCACTTATAGAGCGTGCACTTAGAGAGGTCTTACTGTATTAATGTTTTAATATTTTAATATATTTATGTTTTAATAATTTTTAGATAATAGAAATAGTGAAATTTTTTAATCTTTGAACAAAAACATTTTAACAATAATTATTGTGCGACGAATTAAAATAAAATCAGATTAAAATGAAATGAGTAATAAGATCAAATAGACAAGCCACCGAAAAATATAAAGTTTTTTTGTGTATTTTTTTAGTATTTTTTAGCATTAGATGTTTCGTTCTTAAATTTAATGCACCAACTTTGGCCCCTCTGAGGCCAAAGCTGATGCAGAAATTTAAAGCCTTTATTTATTATGTGAAACGGTCATTACCAGTGTTGGCAAATAGAACAATAGAACAAAAGCTCAATTTTTTGTCTTTATATATAAATTTTTTTTATTAATAATTTGCAATTATTTAAAGGGATTTATTTTATAGTGCTATGGCACTACAGTGCTATAGCACTATAATGCTATGTTTTTATATTTTATAATTTAATTTTTTATATTGTATTTTTATATACTATATTGTAAATAATATACTAAGCATTCACGTGATAATTGCCTAATTAGAAAATGAGAACGTCTTTGGACACCATCTTCCCCAGTATCGCCATCAAAATTTTCACTTTCACGTGACAGCGTTTAAAATCTTTAAATTCGTTTAAGTTAGGGTTAGCGTTTATAATATGGCTAGGTTTTAGGTGGGTAATAGTAAAATCACTTGAGGAATTTTTTTTGTTAGAGCGCCAAAGGTGATTTCTTATGCAAGTTTTTGAGAAATAAGCGATTTTTGAAAAGCGAACGTTTTGTTTTGATCTTCCTGATCATGTAACGTTACATTAAAACGAAACTCGCTATTGGATGATCATCACGTGAAAGTGAAAATTTGATGGCGATACTGGGGTAGTTTTTGGACACCTACCAGATCACGTGAATTGCACTTATGTATTATAATTTTAAACCCCCACTTACCTTAAATAGGTATGTAGATACAAAAAAATTACCCGAATTGGTTAGACTGGTAGGTGTCTGGAGACTTTTCCTTAGAAACTATCGTCACCAAAAGTTGCGATCACGTGATATTTTCATAGCACAAACAAATTCAGAAATTAGATTTCAAGATTAGGTGCAACATAGCACAACCATGAAAATTCAAGGCAAATATTTGTTTTGTTAAAAATCACCCATAACTCAAAAATCAGCATAGGAAACCATTTTTAGCGCTTTAACAGAAAGTTTTCCTTAAGCGATTTTACTAATAACCCTGCCATCATCCAACCCTAATACAAACGCGAACCCTAACCTTAATGAACTTTAATTTGTCGTTTCACACGACTACAACTTTTTAGTGACCATACTAGAAATATCTAATTAGAGCCTAGAACTGGTTTTATTTGTCTTATACTAAAACTGATTAAAGTCAGTTTAAATATAATATAAACTAGTTCCAAACTCTGAATTCTAGTTTACTATTAAATTTTGTTCTACATACATACATACATAAGTGCAAGAAATATTATGATAACCCCGGGAAAACCTAACTTATGAGTTAATAAAACTCATTACATAATCACATTTGCATTTAAATACGTACATAGCTCACAATTCACGTTTTACTTCTAGTTAAGGATGTTAAATTATTTCTATAATACTAAACCAGATCAATCTGATCTTAAATCAGATCGATAAACCAATTTATCATCCTTACTTCTAGTTATATAGTATAAAATACGATCATGTCAAAACTGTTTGTAGTTAAATAAACACTTTCATAATAATAAAAATTTTGAGTAAGCAAACAAATCTTTGTCGAACTAGTTTTGGCAATTTAAAATTTCAATTTCAATAAGCAACTTAAACGATGCCAAAAAAAAACATTATGAACTAAAAATCGGCGTTCGTGACATCACTCTTATTTACAACATTCAACTGCAGTACATACTTGCCAATATTACCTAATCACTATCATTATTCTTGTCTTCTAGAACAAGTTACCCGATTATGACCGGTGCCCCCACATATCTTACAGTGTAACTTGCGTTTTGCTTTTTTTGGTAGCTCATCAGCACGTCGTATTCTATTAGTTCCCTTGGGCCGACCCTTACCCTTACGTTTATGAGGATTCATTAACTCTTTTGGATCCAACCTTCTTTTTTCAATTTTGCTGGTACTATCTTCACTTTCACTATTTGATGCACTATTTGAATCAACATCACTATCACTATTAGAAGGTAGTTCTCGGCAATCTTCCAAGTATTTATCAAGAATAGAAATAAAGTTGTAATCATGTCTTCGAACGGCTACCATTAAAGCTGCCCTAGCCTTGCCCCATGCTTCACCATACAGTTTACGTTCATCTATTGTCTTGCGGTTTATATCCTTCATTTCATACACGGTACCTTGATTTAAAGCATTAAGATAAGGAACTAAACCATTCCAGCCCATTGTTACTGACTGTTCCATTCCAAATTTTTGTGCAACCAGAAATGATTCTTGTGCCGGATCATTACTAGTTTCGTTATACCATCGTGACCTTATAAGCTGAATATGGAATGTTGCATCTCGTGTACACAGCATTACCTGAAAAAAATGGCGACAAACAATTCCGCGATTACAATGGTCGAGACAAGAACATAAATGTGTTCCATCATTCAATAGTATTACAAAATGCTGTGTTTCATTTGATATAACACGTCGAACTCCCCACATTTCTACAATCTTATTCGTATCGATGAGATCAAGCATTGACTTAGCAATAATATCAGTAAGATTTTCACCAAATAAAGCAGGATCATCAAGATTTATCTGCAATTTTTAAACAAAATGAGAATTACCAGCAATGGTAAGTTACCACAAGATTACTGGTTATAGCGATAGTAATTTACCATTACTGATTACAACAAATTTTATAATTACAACCGGTTATTACTTACGTTAAGAAATCTTTGCAATTCTTCTTGAACCACTATCGTCGCATGATATTGAAGTGATTGTTTTATTTGATCTTCTTGAATTTTAAGCATTTCTACAGTTAGATACTTGCGTAGCATTTTACAAACATTTGGAAGAATACTATCAGCTGTCGCAACCAAAGCCGCTTTAGGAACTGACGCACGAAATAAAGCGTATTCTGTTTTTTTGTCTTCTTCGAGAACACATGCTGTTAATTTTTCTGCAAGTTCTAACATGGTTGTATTGGAATTAAATATTAATCTCTTGACCTTTGCATTATAGCTTTCAACCCGCGAAGTAGATGACATTCCAGCTGTAAATAATTTAAGCACAAAGGCTTTTGCCCATGACTCCTTACTGGCATAAAGCCGTCGCAAGTAATTAATTACATTCTCATTACTATACTTATCAAGCAGACATTTCCACCGATATTCGAATATTGTAACAAAGCTAACTCGTTGTACTTCGAAGAAATCTTTAATAAACTCATCATAATTGTCTTTAAGATGGTTTTTCAAGTTGAGAGGAATATTTTGAGCAATGTGAAACATGCAATGAAGAGAGTTTGTAGTTGGAAACTCATCACGTATTGCGGAGAGTAAGGCAGGGTCCGCGTCGGTAAAAATAACCTGTGGAGTAGCACTATTTGTTGCTTGTTTAATCTGCTGCAAAATCCAGCTATGTGCATCTTTTGTTTCGTCATCTGTCAATGCTTGAGCCACAAGTCTGGAAGATAAATGGTTATCAACCACCAAAAAAAGGGACAACGCCATCTCATAACGATTAGTAGCGCTAGTATTATCATTTAGGACAACATCACCAAACTTTAACCATCGTTCAATTTGATCAGGAGACATATAGAATAATCGACGAAGACATTTACTACTAGGGTCCCAATCTACTTGAACATACC
>CAJVPZ010000375.1:0-20109 GCA_910592135.1 Racocetra fulgida | reverse complement strand
AAAAATATTTCTAAAACAGGTAATTACCCAATTAGATTTGTGTTTACTATGTAATCTGTTATACAAAAAAAAATTGCCATGCATATCATATGATAAATGATCTACGTATACTCTACCCTTAAATCATATACTACCACATATTCTGCCTTTTTAACCCACCTGTTTATTGCACCAAACATTAAAAATAATTTATTTTTAGACAATGAAATAGAACCAACTCACTCACCTACTCAGAATACTATCAACTACTACCATAACAACCAAACTATACCCACAGAGAATCTACAGGACTATAACTCTTCTTTACATCTAAATATCGCTACTCATAATGTACAAGGATACAATATGTCAGAGAAATGACTTCTTTGGGAAACCTACTGCCTAATCCACAACTTACATATAATTAGTTTTACTGAAACAAAAATCTCTAACAACACAAATACAAAATTCTTCAATACAGATCACTACTCCTACTACTGGTCAAACTTACCAGATACCAAAGAAGGCACATATATCATGATTCAAAAGCAACTCAAACCCCATATCCACAATATCCTTAACCACCCAGGAAGTGCAATTGCAATAGATCTATTTTTCAAAAATGATCACAAATTTCAAATTATTTCTGTCTATCTTTTCTCAACTGGCAAAGTACCTGATATCAAACTAGAATCGATTACATATGGGCTAGTGATACACTAATACCATATCTACACAAATTCGAAATAGACAATTCATCATCCTCCACAAACAGTGACCATCAAACCCTAATCTCAACCTGGTTATTCCTATTTGCACTTTCTAGAATCAACCAAAAATTCAAATGTAAAAGAAGAGTATTTAACTACAAGTCAATATCTAAAGAAAACTGAGAATTCTTTACAGATCAAATCAATTCAAATATGAATACACATCAAGTTCCCACCAATACTAACACAACAGAATCTCTTGAAAAGACATAGCATAAAATACAAACCTGTATTATTAATGCAGTTTACAAACATATACCTAACAGGAAAATCATAACAAAAAACTTTTTCACTTATTTACTTCCAAAGCAACACAACTTCACAAAGATCTTAAAACAATTGGACATATAATACATCATTTTCAAAAATATTTTACACATAATATTATATTACCAGACAATATATTAGATCTAATTAACAATCTCAACACCAAACACAACTTCACCATTAATATACCACCACAACTTCAATCAGATCTTGCCTCATGGATACGAGAAACTAAAGAATACTGGAAAACACTCTATAATGCAAGGAATCTTGAGACTGCACAACACCATATACAGCATATCAATCTAGCCACAAATAAAAGATGCGATCAATTACTAACTAATCTAGCAAAGATAATAAACAGTATACTAAATCAGTATAAGGACACTGTACACTTCAAAAACATCAAGATTGACACAGATATTATCAATAACCCAGATGATATTAAACAACATATATGTAATCATTATGATGAATGGACAGCACATCATCTATACGACACTACAATTTTTGACCAAGATTGGAAAACTGAGTATCAACCTAAACCAGAAATAAGAATAGAATGGTACAATTCTGTACTTAGAGAAATTAGTACAGAAGAAGTTATACAAACAATTCAATAGCTACCTAATAATAAAGCATGCGGCCCATCAGAGATCAGCTACGAAATAATTAAACATATTGGACCCAATATATTACAAGCTATTATTCAGCTTCTTAACAGATGTATCAATATCAAAAATATTACTAAACAATGGAAAGACAGTAGGATTTATCTTATTTCTAAAAAACCTCAATTTGATGTAAATCTTAACAACACCAGACCAATCAGTCTAATCAAATACATCAAAAAACTCTATACTAAAATCCTTACAAATTGATTAACTAAAACTTTTACAACATATACTATACTTAACCCACATAATTATGTTGCACTTCTAGGCAACTCAACAAACAATCTAATACATATACTCAACAATTTCATAGAAGATGCCACCTGTAATAAAAAACAAATATGGATACTCTTACAGGACATGAGTAAAGTATATGACTCTGTCAATCTACATCTTCTCATTAAAGCTCTACAAAGACTTAACATGCCTCTACAACTTACAAACATTATACAAAACCTTCTACACAACCGATGTAATCAAGTTATTACTAACTTTAGACTTACAATACCATACTTAGTAAAGGATGGTATTGATCAGGAAGAAACCATAACACCATTACTTTAGCGTATTTACTATGATCCACTAATCAATCACATATACCACAAATATAAAGGATATACATCTTCAGTTCAATGGCTTATACAACTTAACCCTATAAAATATAAAAGCAAATCTATGTCAACATCTATTTTAGCCTACATAGATGATACATTATGGCTTAGCTCATCTATAAGCCAACTTCAACAAATAATTCACACAGCTGCATCGTTTTACATAATGGCCCATATTAAAGTAAACCCACAAAAATCTGTTCTCATCTCCAACACCAATCGAATACCTCAAATCAATTTCATGAACTCTACTATTACTACACAATTTATACACACTCCTTTCAAGTTTTTAGGTTTACAGCTACCTTTAAATACAACAAACAAATTAAACTTATCAAACAAGAGATATCAGGACTCAATGATATACTTAAAACTAAGAAATATAACAGATAAACAAACTACCTATATTATCAACAACATAATTATTCTAATCATAGAATACTGTATTCACAATATAGTAATTCCCAAAACTATTTGCAACTCAATATTATCCTCATATCTTACCACAGCTAAACATAAAGCTAAACTACCTATCACAACACTCAACAGTGTCATGCTTAACCACAATATTTATGGAATTAAAAACATCTGAGATATTCAACTACAACATCATATTTCTAACTTCCTACTTAGAATCAATGACCTAAACCTTACAGGTACTAGTATACACATAAGGCTCCAACAATTACAAAACAATTTATAATCAACCACCAATATCCTTCAACATACACAACCCTTAATTGATGGATCAAATAAGAACACTACTACATTTAAAATTATACAACTACTCAACCAACTTCAACTTAATATAAATATTCATACTAATTTTATACAAATTCATACACTTCAGTATTCCTATACATCTATCGAAAAAATATTACACACACATAAATTATATTTATCCTTCAAAAAACAACTATGCACAAAAAACATTATATATCTTGAACAACTTATATCATATGATAATACATCTCTACTTGACTGGTCACACATCTCACCACGACTACAACACATTCCTACAGGTCGTAAACCACTATGGTTCACAACACTAGAAAATATAATCATTACTGATCAACAAACTAGACTAATTAATACTCAACTACAGCTATCAAACACAAATACTCTATCCTTCAATACTGGTCATTATAAGACTAAATCTAAACCTTGGTTAATCTCATACAATAATAATGACATAATTCTAGGAAAAGCCAAAAGATATAATTACCACAATGACTCAATATCAATCACACATTGGCAAATTGAATTTGACTACTCCCACACTAATCTTTATCTATCATCTATATATATCTGTAAACCATGTGCAGGATGTTTACTAAACTCTAACCGAATTAAAAATACATGCACATTAAATGTTTTAGTTAACTTATCTAACAAACTTTTATGCAGAAAAACAAATAACAACACTTCTAACAAACTCAACTTGCATATTAACCTACTGGACTCAATATATTCAATCGCATTACATAATTCAACTACAATACCAAGACCACTAACTGTTACAATCTATAATGATGCAGTATTTGAAATCTTTAAAAACAACTAACCTTTACAAACTCTGCAACAAATAGCAAGAAATAACACAGCATATACACAACTAACTTTTTATACAGATAGATCAGTTAGTAATATCACTACTGAATGATATACAATAGACATAGGCTGGGTTCAAACAGCTGATAACATTGTACTACATAATTACTCTGCTACAATTCAACTCTGACCATCCTTTTACAAAGCTAAACTACTTGCAATCCTTTCTGCAATTTGTACATGTCCATGAAACAGTAGTATTACCATCTACACTGACTCACAATCTATAATATCTAAGTACAACAAACTTACTCAACAACCACCTGGACCAAATAAACAATATTTATATAACTACTGGCCAATTTGGCACATACTACTAAATCTTACTAAATCCTACAGGCTAAAAATTAAACTTCAAAAAATCACAGTACACAGCAATAATACATTCAATGATTTAGCAAATAGTTTAGCTAAAAACCAGAATCATATAACTGATCTTGTATTCTTACACAACAATATTTATAATTCATCTTACTACTTACAATATACAACTTATGCATTCGAGCAACCAACTTGTAGATCTATCAAAAACATTTGTAATAGCTACATAATAGCATTATGGTCTTCATGAAAAACATTATACCTCTTGCAACACAAATTGATTAGAATGCCACCTGGCTTTATTTAAACAATAATTACAAAAAATCATCCTTCTATACCAACTTCAAACTCTGCCAAGAAAAAACCTTCAAAATCAAACTTATGTTTAATATACTACCCACATTATCAAAGCTACATACTCTATATCCTCAGCACTTCACAGACATTAACTGCATTTTATGTAACTCTCATGAAGGTCAAATGCATTGGCTTACATACCCAAGTGCACCCAATCTAAATACAATCATTACTAACATAATACAACAATTTTTGCAAGCCTTCAGACTTGATATATCATATATACAATGTCAAGAACTACAGAATAAACTTATCTACTATCCAAGTTTATCACTTAACCACTACACCAGAACTAATACAAATATATTCACAACTCTACAAGGGTTTATATCTATTATACTGATACAAACTATTAGAGAGTATACAGACTCTAATAAAACAGCAACAAATACTACAATTCAACTACTTCTACAACTATCTCAAAATATATACAACTTAATTTAGAAACTATACTGCACAAAGTTATTAAGCTGAAAGCAAAAACACAATATACCTACCCATATAAACAGAAATCGAACCAGTCGAAACACAACATCCACATTTAGTAATAATTCACAGTTAAGAATACCATACACCTACAGCTGTAGCTGTGGTTTATCTGACCAACAACACATAGACAATGAATGCCCACCCCTTGGAAAAGCAACTAAAAAAGCATATATATAGCTAACTTCTTAGATAAAATATAGCATACTCACTAACAATATTATAAATTATAGAATCTAGGTGAGTTTTTAACTACTCTAGTAGGTTTAGATTGCAGATAAATTAGATTTCAATATCTATAGTCTGAGTCTCATTCTTGTAAAAATATTTGTAATTATTGGTCTTATTGACCAGAGAATCCCCTGGTGGATTCTCAATATAAATTATTCAATAAAGATAAAGGCAAAACCTCATCTTAAAAAAAAAAATATATTATAATAGTATATTTAATTTTATCTTTCTTTATTTTTGAAGAGAAGATGCTTAATTTTGGAAATTTTGAAATTTTAATCAAAATTTTCAAAATTAAGCATCTTCTCTTAAAAAATAAAGAAAAATAAAATTAAATATACTATTATAATATAATTTTATGTTCAAAACAAATTTACTTATAACACTAAAGCATTATTCATTAGTAAAATTGTAAGTAATTTAGTATTTTTCATAATTTTACTAATAAAATTATGAAAAATACTAAATTACTCAAAATTTTACTAATTAATAATGCTTTAGTATCATAAGTAAACTTGTTCAGTATATAAAATATATTATAATAATATATTTAATTTTATCTTTCTTTATTTTTAAGAGAAGATGCTAATTTTGGAAATTTTGATCAAAATTTTTAAAATTTTCAAAATTAAGCATCTTTTCTTCAAAAATAAAGAAAAATAAAATTAAATACACCATTAAGATATATTTTTATATGCTAAACAAGTTTACTTATAATACTAAAGCACTATTAATTAGTAAAATTTTCAAATGTTATAAAATAACTCTATAGTGATCAGCACCAACGGTTACATAAACTATTTATTATTTATTACTGTATTAGATCGATCATTGCACATTACATAATTTTTTTATTTGTTACACAATAAAAGATTATTTCATTAATATTTATTTGCCTTTTACAGATGATTTTACAATTTTCTCTTGCACTATAGCATTTTATAGTATCGTTTGATCATGGTCTATTTTTACAATATAACTTTCGCTTTGGTCATTTTAACGTGTTGCTTTTGTAGTTTCGTTTTTACAGTACCATTTTTGTGGTGCCGTCTTCACCTTGTTACTTTTACCATATCGATTTTATTGTACTTTTACTGTATTGCTCACACTGTGCTTTTACCGTATCACTTTTACCGTAGTGTTTTTACTGTGTCGCTTTTACCGTGACACCTTTTATCATGTCATTTTTACTTTATTGCATATACTGGGCCTTGTTGCTTCTGCAGTTTTGATTTCACCATATCGTTTTCTCTACGCCTTATTTTTTTATTTTTGTTGCTTATACTGTCTCTTTCGCGTTGTTTTCATTGTACCTTTTTTTTTGGTAGGTTTACGGTCTCTTTTGTTTCGCTTTCTTGCTTTTTTTGGTCGCTTTCTTGCTTTTATTGTGTCACTTTCACCGTGATTTCTTTTTCTTGCTTTTACTGTTTCTTTTATATTGATTTCACTTTTTCTTTTTTGTCATATATAGCCTTTAAATTATATTTTCTTCCAGGTTTTTTTTTTCTGATTTGCCTTTTTTTTTCAGTTTGCCTTTCTTTCTAAACTATTTTTTTTTTCTAAACTAACTTCTTTATCTGGTATTTTTCTCTGTGTTGCCTTTTTTTAATACCTCTTTTTTTCCTGAGTCACATGTTTTATAAATTGTCATCACTTCTATTTCTGTTACTATTTTTTTGTAGGTTTCTTTTTATAAGTTAATATTCTCTTAAGCACCTCACTGTTAGCTATGGATAACTTGGATTTCTTCGATGTTGATAATGATTTTGGCATGAATAATAATCAGAGTTTTATGAGTGTCAACATAAACTATAATGAAAGTTTTATGAGTGTCGATATGAACGATAACAAAATCTCTTGAGATTTTTACAATGATGAAGGGATGGATGATAACAATGAATCAGAATTAGGTAATCATGAAGAACATGAAAAAAATACAAGATTTGCCTATCCGTTAGTCAAAAGTTAGATTTTCGAGTCTTGAAAAGCTGTTGACAAGTGTGTTTATGTTAAAAAAAAAGATCCATTTGAATTTACCGTTTTTTTAAAGAATAATCATTATTTTTCTTATATAATCTCAATAGCTAGTTAGAACGTCATAGTCAGGAATTGGGCTTTGCATTTAGTATTACACACAGTAAAATGACAAATCTGATGAGACATCTCGGCAGCATGTCTATACGTGTACAAAAGAACAAAGATATGTGCTATATAAAGAAGCACATATACTTGATGAGAGGGATCAGAGTCATAAAACCATAGGTTGTTCCTTTCATGTAAATCTATATTGGTAGAAAAATGATAACCAAATCCGTATTTCAAGTATTGTTGGTACACATAATCATGATATGATTCAAAATATTACTATGGTTAAATTAAGGTATAGAAGATTAACAGAGATGCAGAATGATATTAGATTGCTCGCGTCTTAAGGCATTAGAGCCAGTTTAATTATCGAGGTTCTATAACAAAAAAACCTTGGAAAATACATTCATGCTCATAATGTATATAACATGATACAGATAATCCATTATGAAAGTCGTGTTGCAGGTGATACAGGCAACACATACTTGGAATTGATTAAAAAACAACATAATGATCCTGGTTATTTTGTTGAAACAAAGTTTGAAGAGAAAAATAATCATTTAGTTGCTCTTATATGGATGACACCCAGTTAAATACAATTGTAGGGTAGATTTCATGACATGGTTCTCATGGATACAATATTTAAAACAAACTATTATTCTATGATGTTTTGTGTCTTAATAGTTATTAACAATCACAACCATTCATATCTAGTAGCAACCGCAGTTATTTCAGATAAGATAACAGAAACATTCTTATGGATTTTAGAAAACTTGCTCAAGGCAACAAATAGTTTAGCACCAAAAGTACTATTTACGGACACTGATTGTGCTATGGTTGCTGCTGTAAACGCAACATTACTAACTACAAAACATCATTTTTGTCTTTTTTATATATGAAAAAATCTTGAAAAACGTTTTCTGAGTATGTATAAGGCTGAAAAGTGGAGAGAATTTTTTAGAGAATTTTGCCATACATGAAATAGCCATGTGGAATCTATATTTGAGAAACATTAGAGAGATCTAATACAAAAGTATCCTGAATTGGCATTATATATAGAATGACAGCTTTATCCCTGCTGGGAAGCATGGGTGCTCTGTTTTACATATAGGTTATTTAATGCCAGTGTACAAACTACTCAGCAGGTTGAATCATACAACGGTATTATAAAAAAACATGTCAATGGCTCTTCATCTCTATTTGAATTGAGTAACACAATTGAGAAGTTATTTATTAAAGAGGATAGGTATCAACATTTTAATGAGGTTAAAGGTGTACTGCTAGTGATTCATAATAAGAATTATTATGATAGATATTTTAAGTTGGTTGATGAGTCATGTCAAAAATTTTTGATAGTAGCAATTCTTAAAATTCAGCGTTGTGAAATGAACTGCAATATCTATTATCGAGCACAGCTAGTCGATTTGGTAGATGAATTTTAATGTTAGGTATATTTTATATGTTAACATAGTTTTTACTGCAAGTTCTCATTAATAGTATAGGAAAGGTTTATTTGTATTTGTTTTGTATTACTTTGTGTGAATAAATAATTAAATTATTACCCACAATTACATTCGAATAGAATTTGTTAGATTAAAACTGTTTTTTTTTTTTTTTAAATAACTAATGAAGTATCAACTGGAATGTTCACTGACAATATGTTTGATGCATTTGTCATTGAACTAGAAGAACTACTTAGTGACTTAGACTATGAATGTATTCATGAAATTTGGAAAGTTTCATCTATTGATGCAAAGAGCCAGCATTTTGTAGTTTTATATGATGAGGCAATGCATCTTTGCACCTGTTTGATACTAATTAATCATGGAGTTGTTTGCCGGCACTTTTTCATAGTGATGCTAGTATCAAAAGTTGCAAAATTTTATATTGGGCTCATATCTAATAGATGGTTTTTGGACAAGATAGTGTATGAAAAAGAGATAGATGTTGCAAATCAGCTAGCGATTTTGGCAATATATGATAATAATTTTGGATCGTTTAAACATCATATTCATGTCAATTTTGAGTATATTGAAAAAATTCGTAGGAGTCATGTTTTTACCAATAAGGTTTGCAAAGAAATGTTATTTAAGCAATGATGGGGCAAAGAATTTGACATTATGAAAAAGGTGTTCGATTTATTAATTGCAATGGAGCAGTATGAAGAGTTATATGAAATGCACCTTGATATAATGAAAGAAATAGAAATGGGACTCAAGACAGACAATAATCATGATAATTTTGTAACTACGATTAATAATCCTGTTGGCATTCATTCCAAAGGTCGAAAATGAAAGAATGCAAATTTGGATATACTTAAGTCAAAAACAGGCAACACAATTTAGATAAATCATAATGATACATTGAATATGTATAGAAAGCAATTGCAAGAGATTACAAACTAAGAAAGTCAAGAAAGCTGATCTCATCATTGTGATACTTGTAGCCAAATAGGGCACAATACATGTACATGCAATTTGGATGGTTCAATTAATCAGATGGACAGTATGCAGAGGAATTATGTTGAGAGTTCAAGTTTATCAAGCATGAGTAAGTTAAAAATTTACATTATTCAAGAAGAGAATAGTAATATTAATGCCAATTATTATATATCACAGCTGACAAGGATCTTAATTATGAGAATACATTGCGTTATTGTAGAATATATGGTCAAAGTAGCCACAATGCTTGTACATGCAATTCAGATAGTAAAAACAAACCGAGCAATAATATAGTTGGAAGGTTATTAGTTAGAATTTTAGTTCTAAAAGTATATTTTGAGGAGTTGTATACAATAGAATTTAAGATATTAAAACATGTTGCCCATTCGATTTCTGATAAATTTTTGAAGATTTTAAGTAAAGACCATGAATAGAGTTCCTGTATAGTGAATATATTTTTGATAAAGGTTTATGCTTTAAAAGGAATTAGGTAGTCTTTTTATAAAAAGTGGATTGGTAAGTTGATGTAGTTATGAGATATTTTCAAGATAGTTTTGTTAGAGCCTCGTTTAGCAAGCAGATCTGCTTAGTTTTGGTGTGCATTAGAGTATGATTTAATTTTATGAAGAGTAAAAGTAATATTCTTAGTACATTTAATTTCATGAATAATAAGTATAATATCCCAATTTTGATTTTATATAGACTTGGAGTTATATATTTGTTTTAGATTCTTGATTGCAGTGTTGTTGTCTATGTGAATGTTTATGTGAGTATTATTTGATATTACAAGAAGGAGAGAGATAATTGCTTTAAGCTCAATTGGTGTTGTATCTGGATAAGAGATAGTGGCTGCATTAAATTTAATAGATATGTTGTTTTTACAAACCCAGCCTATATCAGCTTTGATGTTTGGTGATTGTAGATTTTGAACTGATGCATCAGTATAAAAGTGAAGATCATGAGAGTTAAGGTTTTGAATAAGTAAAAAAAGATTTGTAAGTTGTTGTTGGTAAGTTATTGAGCTAACTAAATGTTATATTAGTTGAATTTCCTGTGTAAGTATGCTAATTTGAGAAATTATTTGAGGAGGGTATATATTTTTATTGATATTGACTATATTAATTAGAGACAAAATTTCTTTGTAGTCGATCTGAATAAAAAGTGGGTTGTTTAATTTGTTTGTTATATTATAGGGAAGATTAAATGAAGACAATGTGTAAAAAGAAGATGGGTCAGTTGGTAGTAATTGTGTATATCCAGTATTGATAGTAATTAGTTTAAATGTTGTAATTGTGAATGTGGTGATTGATAAGTAAAAAAGAGATCATTGTGGCTGTTAATATGTAGATATTGAATTGTAGAAGAATTAGAGAAGAATAGCAGAGAGATAAGATTAGTTGTATTAATAAAGAAGTTAATCAAGAGTAGCTGCAAGGAGGGCCATGTTAATGTAATTGTATTATTTTGTATTAATTAGAGGATGTTAGTAAACTATAAGGGTTGGCATCTAGTAGATTTATTTGTGCGTAAGTAAATATTATTCTATGGTAGAATAAATTTATTATTTGCAGTTGTTATTTGTTTAATAAAAAGTAGATGATTGTTTCTCAAACTATTAATTGTAGAAGTATATAGGCTTTGGAGGAAGTATATTATAAATTAAAGGGATATTAAGAAGAGAATCTGGGTAATGTGAGTTTAGAGAGAGAGTAGATAGTGTAATATTATTTAATACTAATTAAGAGAGTTGAAAGATGAGAGTGAAGTTTTTGACTTTGCATTTAATTTTAAAAATTTTAAATCTTTTAAAAAGTTAATTTTTAATCTTTTTAATTTACTAAATTTTGATTGGTTAAATTTTCTATAATTTGATTGGTTATTAATACAAAAGATGTATTAATAAAAAAATAATTATATAAATTTATATTATTAATAACTAAAAGTTACTAAAATTATAAGCTAAAATATAATTTAAATTATTGTTTTAAAATTATAAATATATTTTTTATATAAAATAAAAAAATAGGTCATTAATTTTTTTGCTATATATTCTATTTTGGGTTGTTTATATAAAAATACAATATTTTTAAACTCTAATAACTCAATAACAAATAATTATTTTTTAAAGCCAAAGCCACTATTTTGTAGTAAATTATCTTAGCTACAAAATAGTAGCTTCTGTTTTTTTATATTATTTTTGTAGTATAAGCTATTAGCTTTTAAAAATTAGCTATTTTTATTGTCATTTCCAAGTGTTCTGCACTGTATTAATTAGTAAAATTTTGAGTAATCTTGTATTTTGCATAATTTTACTAATAAAACTATTCAAAATACTAGATTACTCAAAATTTTACTAATAAAACTATTCAAAATACTAGATTACTCAAAATTTTACTAATTAATAGTGCTTTTATATAATAAGTAAACTTGTTTAGCACATAAAAATATATTATAATAGTATATTTAATTTTATAATTCTTTATTTTTTAAGAGATGTTTAATTTTGAAAATTTTGATCAAAATTTTAAAAATTAAGCATCTTTTCTTCAAAATAAAGAAAGATAAAATTAAATATACAATTATAATATATTTTAGTTGCTAAATAAGTTTACTTATAATACTTTTTTTTTTTTTTTTTTTTTTTATATCTTTGCAATATCGCGGTATGGTAGATTTTTATTAGGTATTTTAGTAGTACATTCTTAGTTAGCGAGAGTATATATAGCCACACATGCAACTTTTGGTCACCTAATTTAAGTAGTCTGCCTGAAGGTTCTATACTATATGCCATACCTATAACCTAACTAGGAGATTATCTATTTAAACCCTCTGATGTCCCCAGTCCTGCACCACTACTACAATCACACCGATCCATAACCTCATGCTGCTTTTTATTGAAGGCCATCCAGATCGACATCTGCTATACTACTTATACCCTAATTCTATAGATAACTCAGTAGGGTTCTCATATTACTGAGTTGTCTTAGGGAGGGTGTAGTACATACCCCTAATCTTTCTATGTGCTATGCACTTTCAGATTAGGCTATGAATATCTTCTGCAGCAGCTGAAATCACCACTAGCAGTTAGGGCGAACTATTAAACCACACAATTCTAGTATTCAGTATCCTTGCAAGGTTCATTCTGATCCTGATATCCATATCAAGCTGGTCCTTATACCGATCCCTCATTAACTACCAAATCAGTTAGCCCAGACAGGTTGTTGTATCTAGGCTTTAAGTGCTTTCCAGTTTTACTTCCCTTGGTTTCTAATTCCGTAGTATAGAACCTTTTCCTCTGATGCAACTCCAGCGGGCAGGTTGGTAGACCCTTCTTGCCCCAGGGTTTTCGTCCGGTTCTTCAGTTTCCGGTTTTTGACTTTTTCTGTAGTATCATTAAAGATCTTCATTACCTCCTTACTTGGGTCTTGCCAAATAGGTTTCAATTATTCCAGTTCCTTAAATCTGGATTACCCAAAAGCTTCTATTTTGAGATAGTAGTACCAAGATTACAGGTAATATACCCAACTGATTGTCGAATAATTGTTACCAGAACACAGGCCTATTTTTCTAAAAATGTCTCTGGTGGGATTCAAACTCTAGACCTGCCACTTGGAGGGTGATAACTTAACTACTACTCTAAGTCACCACACCCTTACTTATAATACTAAAGTATTATTAATTAGTAAAACTTTGAGTAATTTAGTATTTTAACTTATTTTATTAGTAAAATTATAAAAAAGTTAGAAAAGTGGTAATATTTTTTTATTTTACTTGCTTTTTAAAATTAGTGAAAAATAATATTATAATAAAATTATCAAAAAATAAGCTTAAAATCATTATAAAATTTATAAATCTTTTTTTTATAGTAAAATAATCTTATAAGCAAAAATTTATTGAATTAATATCTTTAAGATCATCTTAACTCTATAGAAAATTTTTAGCTAGTTTCTGTAAAGTAGATTTATTTGTCTAGCAGGTCGCTTGTAAGTTTTCTTAGAAGTAACTGTGAAATATCAGGTCTAAATATTAAGCTTAAAGTATCTTATACAGTCTGTGACAAGACAATCTTAATAAAGGATCACTGGCAAGACTGCCAAAGTTGAAAAAAAATAACAAACTTGCAATCTATTGTTATAGAAGACTTTAATACAGAAAATAATATAGATTTAGCATCTATTAAATACATATTACTTCAATTTCTGCAATATAACAATATGTATGATTTAGTTACTTCACCTAGTCTTTTATAGTTATATGGCAAAGTAATAGATATGAAAGCAGTATTGCCTACATATAGGCTAACTATCTAATTCTTCAATACTTAACCTTTTTTTATATTAACAACCCAAAAACTGGTACAGAAAGTGATCACAAGAGTTTAATATCTTTATAGTTATTTCTATATGCATTTACTGATAGCAACCTAAACCTGTAAAAGAGTATTCTTATATAAAAATATGAGTCAAAAACTATAGCAAATTTATACAGACCAGATTTCATCAAATCTTCAAATAAATTATATACTAATCACTCGAATGCACTTGGCACAAAATTTAAAACAGTGATATCTCCACAGCACTCTAGCATATTCTTAATAAAAAGTTTACAGTTTGCAACTTTTAATATATTTTTTTCTTTAAAGCATCCTATCTACATTGTCATCTTAAGAAATTAAGAAATATTATTCATTTTATCAAAGCCTCTTTAAGGAATCTTATACCAATACCTACTCATCTCAATGCTACCATTGATACAATTAACTTAGCACATCAACTAAATATCGAACATATCCCAAATGAATACAATCTCTTAACAAACTGGATTGCTAATAGCAATACTAAATGGAAAGTGTTGTACCTGCACACAATATCAAAAATATTAAAAAATTTCATTATCAAATTCAGAACAGTATTACCAAAAAATGTGATAAACTACAATTAAATCCAAAAGCTATGATTAACAGTATTCTTAATTATCATAAAGATCTTGTCAAATTGGATAATATTAAAATTGATAATAATGTTATTACTGATACATCTAAAATTAAAACTCATATCCAGCAACATTTTGATAAATAGACTGATTGCAGACCTACTAACCAACAAATATATAATTCTATATAGCAAGACAAGTATAATCCTAATATCAACTAAGAGTAGTATAATAGTGTATTAAGAGAATTCACAATTAATAAAATCTTAACAACTCTCTTTCAACTTTCAAATAATAAAGCATGTGATTCTTCAAGTATTAGCTATGAAATGCTAAAACATATAGGTCACTCCTTTCTTTTAGCAATTACTGTATTATTTAATAGATGCATAATCACCAACAACATATCTAAGCAATGAAAAGAAGATAGAATCTACCCAATTTCCAAGAAACCAATTTTGATAATAACTTAATCAACATCAGACCTATAAGTCTTCTCAAATATATTAAAAAACTTTATATTAAACTCCTTATTAATTATTTTAACAAAATTTTTACCAACTACCAAATACTTTCTCTTTATAACTATATTTTATTTCCTGATAATTGCACAACAATTTCAATTCATATTCTCAACAACATTATCGAAGATGCATTATGTAATTCTAAACAACTTTGGCTCATATCTTAGGATATAAGCAAAGTATATGATTCAGTTAGTATAAATCTCTTTGAAAAATCTTTTATACATATCAATATACCAATTAAGATTCTAACTAACTTACTTCTAAACTGTTACAACAGAGTTATTATAAACTTGAAATTACTAGCCCTTATTCTATTAAAAATAGTATTGACCAAATTGAAACTATTACATCACTCTTTTGGAGACTCTATTATGATTCACTTTTTGCAAAATCGCTAACAGCTTTAATGGCTATACTCTATCAACTTTCTGAAAAACTCAACTTACACATCCTAAACAGGAACAATTAAAAGCCTCCATATCTGTATTAGCTTATATAGATAATATACTTTAGATTGCTAACTCAAAAGAGCAACTTGAACTAATTACTCAAACACTTATATTCTTTTATCAAATGGCAAACCTTCAAACAAACCCCTCTAAATCGATTTTTGTCACAAACACTAAACCAACATCAATATTCTTTTTTAACTTCACACTTCAATCTATTCCAACTAATTAACTATTCAAATACCTCAGATATTTGTTTATATTTGACAATAAACATACTCAACAAATTAAACTAATCAAAAATAAAACATTTCAACTTATCTATACAGCTAGTACTAAAAAAATAACAAATAAGCAAATTATCTATATTATTAACACAGTTTTTATTCTTACATTAGAATATAGAATACACAATATCATATTATAATGTTTAACATGTGATAATATTCTAGCTAAATATCTCACTATAGTAAACACAAATCTAATTTATCAAAATCTATTTCTAATAGTACTATGTTTAACCCATATCTCTATAATATTCATAAAATCTGGGATATTTAACTTTAACATCACATTATCAACTTCTACTAATGTATTAACAATCTCTTAGAAATTACTAAACAAATCAAACTCCAACAACTACAAAATAATATATGGTCAACTACTAATATACTACAGCACTTTCAACCAATAGTTGATGGTGCTAACAGATTTACATTAAATTTTAAAATTAGTCAACTACTTTCATATCTTAGAGTTTCTATTACAGTTAATGCTGATGCTTTAAGGCCTAATACAATTGAAAATATAATTTATTAAAAATAAATATAGTTGTACTCTATTTACACAATATCTACAACAAGGAACATATCCAATTGCATATAATATATAATATTTTAAAAAAGCCTAAACTATGGCTAATTACCTTTAATGATAATAAAATCATTTTAGACAAAATTCATACATTTATACAAACTAATGTTCAATCACATATTAGCAAACTGATATTGATACAAATACTACTAGATGCTACCCATTATAACCTATTAATTGCTATTTTTGTATAGCATACCATCTTAATTCTAATAGACAACAATTTGTATATACAATCAATATATCCAAAATCACTTCTGCTCAGTTCTTTACCAAACTCCTTAATAATAATCTTAAATTAAATTTCAATTATACAGACCTCCTTTTTTTATAGTAGTAAAATTTCTACTTTCATACCTTCAACTGCCTTCTCCTTCTTCTATTCCTATTAGTAATTCTACAATTTCTACAATCTTTAAAACTAATGAAAAAAACAGCTAAATAAGAAGATATTTTTGCTCAAAACTCTACTCAAAAACAATTTAATTTCTATACTAATAGTTTAGTAATTATTATTTGTACTGAATAGTATTCAATAGGTATAGGATGGGTCCAAGTAAATAACAATAATCAAATTATTCACAAATTCTTAGCACTAATTTATCTCTGACCATCTTCTTATAAAGCTGAACTTTTTACTATACTGTTAGCCATTTTTATAACCCCTCATAATTCTATAATCAATATATATACAGACTCTTAATCAATTATATCCAAATACACCAAACTTAATTTCTCTCTTATTAATCACAACAAACTTCTTAAATTTAATGCATAGCTTCTATGGCATACACTTCTTAATATTATTTCTTTATATAAATTAGAAATCATGTTTATTAAAGTTTCAGCCCATTTAGGCAATGCTTTTATAACTTAGCTAACTTATTAGCTAAACAATATATCACTTCTTTTTAACTATACCAACATCTATAATCTTTATTGTACACTTTAGTAAAAAGATAAGCAATATTTTGTTAAGCTTTCTATCTGTTTATTTGTTAAAAAAATATATAAAGCCCAAATTCTGGCAATGTGGTTATCACAAAACTAGAATAATGAGTGGTCTTCACTCAACTATCAAATTAATTGAAGAGCCATCTGGTTATATTTTAACCACAACTAAAAACTTACTTAAATATAACAAACTTTAAGCTTAATCAACTCAAATTCTTTAAAATCAAAATTTTACTTAATGAAGTGCCAACCTACATCTTTACTATTCATGATATTCTAGAATTATTCCAAATATTAACTACTTCTACTGCAATTTACCAGATTCACCTTTATATTAGTATAGTTGCCCAAATTAATTTATCAAATTATTATTAATACTACTATACAGTATCTCAGATCAGTAAAATTAGATTTTTTAAATAACTAGCTAGAGGAACTTATTTATAAAATTCACAATCATGAAGCATTTTATCTATCTGCTTTTTAATTATATTTACATTACTTGGATATTACACTCAAAGATCTAATCCTTATATTTTTAATTAAAACTATTCAAACTATAATATCACTTACAAGACTGCTTCTTAAGTAGTAATTAATATATTATTTAAAATAAATGAACAATTATATAAACAATTATAAAAACCCCATAGTTCTAACTTTTCTATCTAGAGAAAGCTCAATATACTTAACTATCTATACTCTAATAATTTAAGCCTTTTTATATAGTTTAATTCTTTCAGCCTTAAACAATAATCTGATTCTTCAAGTTCAAGACAATTTACGACCTTAACTTGACATATTCATACAATATATACGTACTCTTGTCTATGTAGAGAACCAGATTAATTATATATTTATCCTAATACCTGTTAATCTGTTGGCCAGACTAGGTGAAAATTTAATACTTGGTCTGTTCACTAAATTAAATATAATACTTTAATTAATTATATTTTCTCCATTATAATCTAGATGAGCCCAGGACTACTTTAGTAGGTTTTGGTTGCAGATAAATTAGTCTAAGCTTTTATTCTTGCTATATAGTTTTATTTTATTTATATTTTTACGAATTGTAGTAATATTTACATTAGTTGATTATTCAATTAGTGGTTACTATACTCAAAAAATTATTAATAAAGATATAAGTAAGACCTTACCTTAATACTAAAAAAAATATAATTTGCCTACTAGTATTTACCATTATCTACAAGTTGATATCAGTGGTAGATTCCTACTAGTAGCTATCAACTCATATCACTAACTGCAGTAGATCCTTATTCATAATATTTGCATTGAAATATTTCGAAATTATTTTAAATAAAATTTTGCAAAATATATGCGGGTGAATTAGTAGAAATACACCAAATCTTTTTTAATAAAATTTTTTTGAATCTTTAAACAAAAATAACTCAACAAAAGCTTAACTAAACTTAATACAATTTTTTTAAAAATAAATTCTACAAGTATATAGAATTAATTTAAAAAATTTTATTAAATTTGATTAAATTATTATTAAGTTATTTTTGTTCAAAGATTTAAAAAAATTTACTTAAAAAAAATTTGGTGCATTTCTATTGACTCATTCTCATTTTTTGAATTATATCAAAATTTTTACTAAAAATTTATAAAAATATAATTTTTTAAAATTTTTGAAATTTTTTGCGCATATTTTCAAATTTTTTTTATAATGCAAATTTTTCACAATATTTTGCACCTATAAATTTGCTAATATAGATTATTAAAGCAGTATTATGAAATAAGATTCTGGTAATACACTATATAAAAAGTACAAATTGGTTAGCTAGTACCACTATATTAAAAAAAAATGTTATATCCTGAGTTAGCAAACCAGCGGCAGCAGCAAAAACTTGGCTTGAGATATGGGTTAGTAGTATCTGGACAAATAAGTAAAAAGAATTAACAGGAGTGTATACTTTCAAAGAGATATACATTGTAGGTTTTAATTGAATATAAAAAGTCTGTTCTTATCAATGTAATACCAACTCTGTTATGTAGTGAACCTAACTAGGCAGCAAGTTTCTGACTTGAGATACAGATGTATAGAAAGATCACCTTCATCAGCTATGATTGTACTAATAGAAACTTGCAGTAGATCATGTCTATAGATATACTAAATTGGAAGCTCATTAAGAGCAGATATCTGATGTACCAAATTGGAAGTTATAACTATGTTGATAAGACATGAGAGAAATATAGTAATTATTAAATATAGTTAGTTAGGAAGTGATAAGCTAGGTGATACATATATAGGGCATGAACCACTCTAGTAGGTTTAGGTTGTAGATAAATTAGTCTAAATCTGTAGTAGTTCTAGATAGATAAATTAATATATGTAACTGGTAGCCCATTGAGGTCAATATATTAATAAAAACCAGAAGCATAACCTCACCTTAAGGGTAGGGTGTACGTAGATCATTTTTCATATGATCTGCATGGTACATTAAATTTTTACATAGTAAATAAAAAAATGCTTCTGATTAAACTTTTTAACATCTCAGTTAATTTGTATGAAATTTATAT
>CAJVPZ010000374.1:0-20122 GCA_910592135.1 Racocetra fulgida | reverse complement strand
CTGTTGTCAGTCCCATGAGGCGCAAAGTGAGAAGCATAGAGATTCGAACCGCAAGCAGCGTGTGCGTTACAATTGTGGAGGTAAAATTATAATAAGGGTTGATATAGCACTTGGTGTTGCAGCAGTGGATATATATCATGGGTTTCTTCATCCACACCCGGATTTTGTTGCTGAAATGCCTGACGAAATAAAGAAGGAGATAAGTACGCATGCGCATCTTACCACAACAGAATTAGTAAATCACTTGCGGCACAAAGAATTTGATATCTCAAAATATTCGCATAAGCGAATATTTTATTGGAAGTCTATTGCAAACCAGAGTAAATTTCAGCGTCACAACGACCCTGTTGAATCAGCACTTAGATTGCTTGATGAACACAGTAATCTGGGCTTTCATCAGTGCTTGTATATTCGGAATTCAGAATCCGTGGCAATTGGTTTCACCACCCCGTTATTAAATGATATCAAGAGCCGAGAAATTAATGTTGCTGAGTTATACATGGATGCAACCTACAGAACTGCAAGGGGACGCTATGAGCTGTATGGTGTCGTTGCTGATGTTGAGGGTGCCGGGTTCCCAATTGCCTATATAATACTTGATACTACAAAGGCGGAGCATACAAGTACTAGCACAGGAAAGCGTCGTGAAATCTTGGAGAGCTTTCTAATTGCAATAAAAGAGTGTGGAATTGAGCCAAATTTCGTGTTCACGGATAAAGACTTTGGGGAAATAAATGCGGTGACCGATGTGTGGGGGCCTCTGAAAGTCCAACTCTGTTTTTGGCATATGGAGCGGGCCCTTAAACGAAAGCTGGTAGAGAAGGCCAAACCATCAACAAGAGAGCGCCTAATTTCAGTAAATTACAATGCTGATCGGGCAACAAGTGAATTTAGTTTTATCGACCCCTCATTCTATCCGACGGAAGATGATCGAAATTCACGAACGTATGCTGTGTGCCCAGTAACCCATCATGAGAAAATCCTAGAATTAATTAAAAAACATTATGATATGCATCCGCTGATACCAGTTAACGTTCAGGGAGATACCATGTTGCCGGTAGACATCAGAAAAAGTGCTGTAAATGAAATATATCAGTTTTGTGTTGTAAATGGGCTGCGCCTTTTATGGTCGTATCTCTGGACAAACTGGTATTCACTTGATCGATGGCAACTTTGGGCCCGGTCAGCTAAACCTACGATAGCTCTAAGTAAAACAACCATGAAGATCGAAGCCCATTGGGGTGTTCTCAAACGACATTACTTACAACGATTCAATAGTCCTAGGCTAGACCTTCTGTTTTGGACCTTATTCAACGAAGTGATACCAACACAAAGGGACAAATTTTCCCAAATTTTAAATGGTATAATAAATCCGTGTTGGTGGGAGGACTTCAAACGGGAATGGGTTTATTTAGGTACAAGTGATGAACGTCGGGTAGAGATGCGGACAAATAAATATAACAAAGGCAAGAGAAAACGTGCTGATATAAGGACAACTGAAGAAGCTGGCTCATATTTTACAGAGGTTTCTCGTTGGATATGTAGTTGTCCTGGCTTTGTCGGAAGTCGTTTCCTAATATGTAAACACTTGGTACGACAGGTTGTAAATATGCCTGATGGAAAAAGACGACGACTAATTAGGGAAGATTTCCAACGTCAGACCACACCGCCTTTTCTTATTATAAAGGATGTAAATAGTAATGAGGTTATAGAAAATACTTTACCTATGACTGCTACCACATCTATTGAGGTTTTCGAAAGTGTTGTTGATGTTGATGAGGACCCTGAAGAAGATGCTCGTTCTTATGTTGAAACGACTTGGCCCTTAGTTGAACAGGCAATGAAGCGGATGCATGCTGAACGATCGGCTAATAATTGGCACCATCTCCGTGCAATGATAGAATGGTGCCGATTAGCACCGATGGAAGAAGAAATACAATCGGTAGAACGAAAAAGACATCGACAGGCGACTTGGGCGCCGGCTTCCACAAAACCATATTTGATGTACTTGCCATGCTCGGATAAGAGTGCAACAATTAATGTTACAACCGATTTATTGAGTAATGTTGTAAAGGAATTGTGAATGAAAATTTGAAAAATTAGTAATTTATATATTTTTAACTAATAACTAATCAAGCACAAATAATAAATGTAAACAGATAACATACATCAGTAAAAATGATATAACTTGTTTATAAAGTACTCGTCAATTTAAACTTCTCGCATGAAATGTATACCGTTTTAAACTTAAGTAGACCTATTACTTGTAACTTTGAGTACGTAGCATTAATACTGTAATAAAGTTTAGATTCATAAAAATACATATTAAAATATAAATAAGCATACAGTATATACCACGAAGAAGAATTGCCTGATCAACTTCTTCTTTTGCTTCGCCTTATAGATGCTAATATATGTCTATAAGAAAGGGACCGAATTCAAGACTCGTGTTTCGAACTCTTACGAGATCATAACGGTTATAGCGATAGGGGCAAAAAAGATTGCCAATGAGATTCAATCACATGCCCCGAAATTTACTGCTACGGCTGTGGCGCGGATCATCTGACCCGCACTTTTGGGGGTCGCCCTGGCTAATTCTAACGAAACCCTGCCGAAGTTATTATTAGCTTTAAGTAAACCTTCCGCCTCACTTCACTTAGAATAAAAAATACACTATGGTCTATTGGGAAAGCCCCTAGCTGTACCACAAAATTTTTTCCACCCCTTGTAATAACAACCAATCGAATTTCAGGATCAGGTG
Organism: Racocetra fulgida; assembly: GCA_910592135.1. Taxonomy (NCBI): domain Eukaryota; kingdom Fungi; phylum Glomeromycota; class Glomeromycetes; order Diversisporales; family Gigasporaceae; genus Racocetra; species Racocetra fulgida. The sequence goes on along the minus strand of CAJVPZ010000374.1, from coordinate 17,361 downwards.
TAATGTGAAAATTGTATTATGCTTTTAAAAATTTTATCGAATAACCTATGTTCAGAAAAAAAAACTAGTTGTAAGCATTATTGTTTGAAGCGCTATTCTTAAATTAACAAGCTTGAAAAAAAAACGTAACAATACTAATTAGCAAAGGTACAATTTACTTTGCTCATTATTAAATTATTCTAACCTATAAGAAAAAGTGCACCCGTCACTGACTTCTGGATTAATTAACCTTTCACCGGATTATTTTGATATGTTATAAAACAGAATGTGTAGTTTCAGAATATCTATGCCGCATGCTTTAACAATTCGTTTAAAGTCAAGTAATATATGCGGTTTATATGTAACATTCAGAATTAAAGCCAACTATGACCGCATGCAAATTTTATAAGTAAAATTTAGGCAAATTTGCTTTCTAGGCTTATTTAACAATAAAGAAGTCGGTTTAATTTCTGGGTATCATTTTGCAAATTCTCTTGCATTTTGAAGGTTCTTTCCATGAAATTTCAAGGGTGGTTAAAAATAAAACCCAAAAGAATCTTGACCACGAAGCAGGGCTAAAACGACATATAGTAAATACCGGACATTTAATAAGTGTCGTTCTTGATTCACGGTATATTCAAATTTTATTGGCTAAAAAAGTAATTTAATGCGATATTGCATGCATATGATATAATTACTGCATTAATAAAAATATTTAAGTACAGTACATCTATATAAATAAAATACATAATTAAATACGCTTCGTTATAAATTTTACATCAAGAACGATACTTTAGACAATGGGCGGTGGCACAGTAAATGTCCGGTATTTACTATATGTCGTTTTAGCCCTGCCACGAAGTTATCCAATTTTTTTACGATTTTTACTGTGTTTACGTATAATTAGGGTTTAAGGCACAGGGCATGGGGTATTTTATATATTAAATAATTATGTCTATATGAGGTATCATAATAAAATTTACTACATACGTACGTACGTCTAATAAACCACATAAGCTGCTTCTGGAGTGCTCCGAAGTAGGTTAATATTTATCATTGACTGGAACACTCCATTAACAACCCTAGTTTTAATAAGATTTGAAACAATAAATTCATACGTATACTTACGCATACATACAGTTACACTACGTGTAAATTAGAATTTTCTTTATCAAAATGCCTTAATCGAAATAAAATTTGACAGTTCCTGATATGTACATTACACATGTTTCTGATCGTACTGGTCCCGGTGCATGCAATACGCTAGCATTAATGGAGACCCCCAAGAATTTTACTCAATGGATTGGAGGCAATTTTTAATTACATATGTATATAGTTGGAAATCAAATAAGAACAGATGCCTATCTTTTTTATACGGTATACAGTCATACATGGGTTATATCATCCTTTTTTTCTGATTTTAATTTTTTTTGGAGGTATAACAAAGGCTGGGATACAATTAAATGTATACATACATACGCAAAGAAATTTGTTCTGCTTAAAAAAATATGGGGATATTACTAAGGTATTAAATGAGGTATTAAATGAGGTATTAAATAAGGTATTAAATAAAAGAGATATAACCCAGTAGAGAAAACCCGTACGACCGTAGTTACTCTGATTGGCTAAAATTTAAACTCCGAATTTCGCACAACGAATTTCAGCACATCGTTACAAAGAACACTATCGACCAGCATCTCCAATACTTTCAAATCGTTGAAGGAGTTGCTTGAAAATGCCCTTTGTCACAAAAAGACAAACGTGCCATAGATGACAATTATATATCTTATTTGTCAGGGTTGGCACACCGAAGTCCATTAAGATTGAGAACGAAGGTGGTTGGCCACATTTGCTTTCTAAAGTGTCATGTCAATGCATCGCAAGAAGTTATAGAGTTATGTGATTGCTATGAAGAGCTATTGATATAGGAAGACAATGGTATCAGGGTCTAAAGCGTGGATAACGAAATAAATACCTAATCTGTTGGGACGATTGACGTAATGTATTGAAAATAGTTTAATTAATTGAAACACAATAATGAAATAATGCTAATAATATCTTTAGCCCTGCGTTATTTTTGGCGTTATTTTTGGGTGATGCTATAAACATTTCTGGACACTATGTAAGTCTACAGAAGTACGCAAGTACATACAAGTTTATCTATAGAAGTACGTACCTGTAGCCTTACGTATGTACGTACAACTACTAAAGATTGTACTACACGTTTAATAATAGAGATCACGGAATAATATGAACATAAATCATGATTGTCGATTACGGGGGTCCCGAATCACGACTCGTTGGTTACTAGCACCAATTCAGACTTAATAAGTATATTGTAAAATGGAATCCTTTTTAGCACATTATTCTAGATGCGATGATAATTCACGGCAAACGCACCGGTATAATTAAAAAATGATTCCTTTTCGATTATTAAGTGAACTTATTCACGATATGGAAACAGTCTGACCATTGATCTTCATTGTTCTAAATTTATTTTTAAGCATTGGATATTCATAACATTTCATTTTACAACATATCTCATTTTGAAGAATCGATCTATTCAGCTGTTTATTACTTTTGAATAGACTTAAATCACCTGAATTTTTTATTGCTCAAAATGCTAAATTACTTATGCTTAATCTTCGCGTCTTTCGTGATAAAACTTAAAGATTAATAAGATAACAAATTGCACCAATAAAGGTTAATTCATTTAAGGCGTGACAGAAACCTTAGTTATCAGATATGAAATCTGTTTAATATTCATATGAACTTTAAGTGATTCTCGAAACAGATAAGAATATCAAACCATCTGTATTTTCAATATTTGTTGTACAAGATATGAGAGGACGGTTTAGTTTCAAACAGCACAGACATCTATATTTCCATATACCAGGTATGGATGATACTATACTTGATATCGAGAAGATAACGATAAGTAGCGATAAGTTTAAGACACTGTGATGCAATACAGTAATAGTCGATACGTAAAATGTGTAAAATGTTGGCCCCTTTAAAAAACCAAACATCGGTCATTCTTGCATCATTGTTTTATAAAAAAAAAAAAATTTTTTTTTTTATAACTCTAATTAGAATACATATTTATATATATATATAGATAATAGATATATATACACCTTCGTAACGAATTTGTTAAAAAGTCGTTTCTATTTAAATATGCCTACAACGCAGCTTCTTAGCATTTCTACAAACTCGAAGTATACCCGAATCATTAACGTGACCCATCTGATCCCTTATGACACTTATATGTTAGAACCTCCAAAACTTTCTGAGGATGGTACTACTACATATAATTGGTCTATAAGACCACGAAGGGGTCATTCCGCTCTTTACGCTGGAATTCATTCCTTAGCTAAAGATTGGGATAGTTACCACATTGGTTTCATAGGTCAAATTTTTGATACCGAAGAAAAGCCAATTGAGAATAGTTCTTTTACCGAGGATCTTAAGAAAAGTTTGCAGGACTTTTTATTGAAAAAAAAAATTGTGCCGGTATTTCTTGAAGATGAACAACATCACGGCCATTATGAGGGTTTTTGTAAAACTGGTACGTGATGCGCATTCGCGTGTTGATTTTACCAATTATCCTGCAGATTCTACGTTCGTGTTTTGTTGATTGTACGTGTCATAGTATTATGGCCGTTGTTTCACTATATTTTGTGGGATACCGCAACCGATGGTCGTCAAGAAAATCAAAATTGGATACAATATCGCGCTGTCAATCAAGCATTTGCCGACAAAATCAAAGAAATTTATCGTCCAAATGATTTAGGTATGTTATTATTATTATTCTTTTATTATTATTACTATATATTATGATGTTCATTATTAATTCCATCATTTAAATACTTATAGTTTGGATTCATGATTACCATCTTTTGTTGATACCTCGTATGTTACGTGATTTGCTTCCTGATGCCGCTATTGGCCTCTTCATTCATGCTCCTTTTCCAAGTTCTGAAATATTTAGATGTTTACCGCGTAAGTTTCGACTTCTTTTATTTTTATGTTCCCTTTATATATGTTCTTGCCTTTTAATTTTTTATATTTTCATTAATCTAAAGAAAGGAAGGAAATGCTAGATGGTATGCTAGGTGCTAACCAAATTGGTTTTCAGGTATTCTAGTTTTTAGTTTTATTATCCAACTTAGCGTATACAATGCGCACTTATGAACAATGAAATATGCAACTTATTTCTGCACATTTCATTGTTAATAAGTGTGAAATTGATCGATGATCGGTCGATATTAGTCAATGATCGGTCGATAATTTAGTCGGCTAACAACACTACTCGATCTTTCTCTATTTAATCCCATCATAAAAACAATCATTATATTATTTATTATTTATTATTATTATCATCATTATTATTATTGTTATTATTTTATATTATTTTAGACATATTCTTATGCGAGACATTTTATAAGCAATTGTACTCGTATCCTTGGTTATGAATCAACTCCAAGTGGTGTCGATGCTAAAGGTTCATTAGTATCTGTTGGTCCTTTTCCCATCGGTATAGATGCTGAAAGAGTTGAAAAGCAAAGAAAAAATCCAGAAGTTGCTCCAAAAATTGCTGCATTAAGGGAACTACATTCTGGAAAACAAATTATTGTTGGTAGAGATAAGCTCGATTTAGTTAAGGGCGTAATTCAAAAATTACACGCTTTTGAAAAATTTTTGTCTGAATATCCTGAATGGCAACATAAGGTCAATATATTATTTGTTTATTTGATTAACTACTAATTATTATTCATATATTATTTTTATTCTAAATTATTAATTATCTATTAATTATTATTATTAATTCTTTTTAGGTCGTTCTAATTCAAGTCACTTCTCCTGCTCTAACTGAATCCCCAAAACTTGAGCGTAGAGTCGCCGAGCTTATTGCTCATATAAATGGCACTTATGGTTCTCTCAATTATACTCCTGTTCATCATCTTCATAGCCTAATTGAACAAGATGAATATTATGCTCTTTTAAGCGTTGCTGATATAGGTTTGATTACATCAGTTCGTGATGGAATGAATACTACTTCTTTAGAATATGTCATGTGTCAACAAGAAAATTATGGCCCACTCATCTTGAGTGAGTTTACTGGAATGGCTGGTTCTTTGGGTGCTGCTATTATGGTAAATCCATGGGATTATAGTGGCGTAGCTAAAGCCATAAATGACGCTCTTACTATGAGTTATGAAGAAAAACAAAACAAACATATGGTATTTATATATCTCTTTTTAGATGGTTTTTTTTTTCAAAATTACGTGATTTTTTTTTTTAAGAATAAGTATTCTCTTTTATAGCAATTATACAGACATGTGACTATATATACTGCTCAATTTTGGGCAAAATCTTTTATCAAGGAACTTATTCACAGCTTAAATAATAATCAATCAAATATCACTCCTTATCTTGACGTACAACTTTTAACGGAAAAATATAAAAGCTCAAAAAACCGATTATTATTATTCGATTATGATGTAGAGTATTTATTTCATTTATATGCTTAATCTATTTTTGGATTTCATAATCATTCAATTTATTTTTTAATTTTTTTTTGAAGGGTACGCTTACACCGATTGTAAAAACGCCAAGTCAAGCAATACCACCACCACATATGCTCGAGGCTTTAAAAAAACTCGTGGATGATCCAAAAAATACCGTATGGATAGTGTCTGGACGTGATCAGGATATATTGGAGGAATGGCTCGGCAATATTAAGAAACTTGGTTTTAGGTGTGTAATCCTTGATCTATCAATAATTAATAACAAACTTGTTCATCAATAATTAATAACAAACTTGTTAATAATTAATAACAAATTTGTTAATCAATAATTAATAACAAACTTGTCAATGACTTTGATTTATTAAACGAATTTTATAGTGCAGAGCATGGTTGTTTCCTCAAGTATCCTGAAAGTGATAAATGGATTAATCTCACCGCAGATATTGATATGAGCTGGACGAATGCTGTTAATAAGATTTTCAAATACTTTACAGACCGTACGCAAGGTTCATCCGTTGAACGTAAACGTTCTTCAATCACATGGCACTATCGTCAAGCAGATCCTGAATATGGGTAATTTTATATCATCTTGTTTTAAATTAAATAAATACATTTACTTATTAGAACGTATCGATTAATTTTAATTAGTGCATTCCAAGCTAAAGAATGTCAAAATCATTTGGAAAGCGCAATTCTACCAAAATTACCTGTAGAAATTTTGCTAGGCAAGAAAAATCTTGAAGTTCGTCCAACATTAATTAACAAGGTTAGTAAATATATTTATTAATCTTAATTAAAAATTTTATATTAACATGATATAATGGTTTCAAGGGTGAAATTGTGAAGCGCTTGTTGGCAAACATGCAGAATGTAGATTTCGTATTCTGTGCGGGTGATGACAGAACAGACGAGGATATGTTCCGAGTACTAAAAAGTCCCGACTTTAACGATGTAGATTATTTCACAACTACCATTGGACCTCCGAATAAAAAGACATTAGCGAGTTGGCATGTTACTTCACCCGAAGAAATAATTCAAACTATGACAAAATTAGCAGATTCGTGTTAAACATATACCGATGACCTTGGTCAAAAAATCATATAGAACAATATTATATAGTAATTTAAATTGTTAAAATGCTAGTGTTGTCAGTATTTACATAATCCTATTTATTAATTTGTATCGAAATTTTTAATAATTCGATGTATTTTAAAAATTTCGTACTTTTTTTTAGTTTTATCTGAAAAAAAAAAAATAAAAAATTTTTAAAAGATCATTAATACAATTTGTGAAATTTCTATCGAAAAATTGAAAATGTAATTTATAAATTTTTTTTTTCTTTTATTAATATATATATATATTTTAAATCATTAATAGTTTCTAAACATTACTGTTATCTATATCTACATCACTTATCCTGAAGTTTCTGCAAACTCCATTTCGTTACTAATTCAAGAAATCTGTTAAATTAGATCGAATAATACGTTAATATAAAACTACAATTATAAATCTTAAGATCAAATATCTACCATTCAAAATACTTACTTTCCAGTACAACTGTATCCATGAAAATCTACAAAAACCATGTATAAAATTGATTGTTAGATTGATTTACGATTAAAAAGAAATTAACGATTTTATTATAACTTTACCAAAATTGTTATTAGGATCGCAGTGACACTTTAATAGCAGCTCTTCTTCTTGAGGACAATGCATGAAAGGTTCATGCTTATATCCAATTTCATTGAAAAAATGTACTTGATGTCTCTTTAAGAAAAGTGCAGCGGCTATTGAGTGAACTGGTGCATCCCCCCAGCTATTATAAATATTATAAAAATAAATATTAGGATAAAACACTTACTTCTTAAAAAAAAATTATAAATATTTTATTTTAAACTAACCGTTCGTAAAAAAATCCTCCTTTGTTATCAAGGAAATCAAAGAATTTCATATATGCCTCACTTCTCCACAAATTCAAATCACCGATTTCAAAGTTTGACCAAAAATGACACCTAAAATTGATATTAAAGAATTGGATAAACACATATATTCGGGCATTAATATGTAATTTCTAAACAAGACTTTTTAACACAATAATAATAAATAAGATCAGTTTACAAATTGTATGATTTTCCATTATCGTTTGATATAAATTCCATTAAATTATCTTTTTCAATTAATTCTGGATGTAATATAGCAAATTCTTTAACAGAATCCCAGAGTGTAGGTATCGTTGCCGGGTACTCATATAATGAAACGGTAAAAGCTATGATTATCAAAATTTAAAAAATTATTAATTAGAATTTAGAATTACAAAAAACAATGATATTAAATAATAACATAGAACATAATTACAGTATTTAATATTATTATCTCTAATATAAACAAATGGATCAAAGTCAACATCACAATAAAATTGAACCCCAGGTTCAACACGCCAATAAAAATCATATTTATCCAATAATTCGTGTCGGAAAAAAAATCCGGATTCATATCTAAACAAAAATAAATATTATTTGAAAAAAGATAATATTTATAAAATATATTCATAACGATTCATTTTTACCTGCACATATGACGATAAGATAAACTACCACCATACAAGACACCATCTTTATCCATTTTTTCCATATTTTTTTTTACAGTTTCCATATCTATATGATCTGGAACACTCCAGTGTTCTTTCGGAATTACACCTATAATAAAGAATTATTTTTCTGATAACTTCTCCAAAACAAATAGCCACAGAAAAATCCCATCAGTAAATAAAGAAAAATTTATTTGGCCATTTACCATATTCGGTTTTTGCTTTGGTTAAGGCGCTCGTATATTGCTTGAATTCTTCCGTAAATGGAACATCGTTTAAAAATACGTATGGATAGTTATATTTATGATTAAATCTATCTTCAAGTTGTCTCATAGATGCTCTAAAGCTATGTAAATCACTATTTCGAATCAAAACTACAAAACATGCTTTTGCCCTATCCGGTTCATTGATAACATTCGTCTTATTCGGACCAAAAACTATACTTGGTAGATCTTCAGGTTCTGATGGTACCCATGCTTTTGAATAACTTGGTTTTGGACGATTTGTTATTAATGCCCAATGAAAAAAGAAAAGCACCACCAAAGTTAATGCTAAATATTTAAAATTGGCTCGTTTAAGCATTGATGAATAAATTGTTATTGCAGGAGAGAACCTACAATCACAGATATATTTCTGTATCCTGATTGATCACCAGATAGCATTAATCGTGTGACTACGTAGCGGTGGATATGAAAAATACACACTGTCAATACGTACAATTCATTTACATTCTGTTGTTTTTTATTACATAAATAAATATATTGAATCAGTGTTAGAAAAATCATAAAAGGAAACACACATTGTTAATGATTTGAATAAAGTACTTAGCGGTAATTATCATTGTGCATTGAAAATCTTTAAAGTTTAAAAAAGGCGAAAATTTTCTTCATTTAAAAAATCCAATTATCTTTATTATATATATACAAAAAGTCTAAATAATAATAAAAGGAATGGACTCATTTTATTACAGTATTACGCATCATATATCGCTGATCGGATTTTTCAAAGGCCGAAAATCCAAAGTCTTGTTTTCTTAGCATTTACATATAAAAGTTAACCCGAAATTATCTGCATGCATGTACGTACGTTCGTACGCGTATCTGTAATTAATCATTATACGTATCAAATATATATTGTGTAAAAGAAATTAGGGGCAAATCTAGGGGAACCTGGCACGTACAAATTATTCGATTTGGCATGCCATGTGGCATGCCATTCTTAAAATCTGTGCCAGGATGCCACCGTGGCATGCTATCACCCATTCTACTACTACCTCATATATTTAATATAATTTTTTTTTATATCGATATACTGTAATTGTATAATTGTATATCGATATAGATTCTAAAAGTCTGAATTATTTTTTACAGAAGAGGATCACCAAAATTCCGCATCGGAACTGGGCCGGCGTTAAGCAATATTAGCCAACATAGTAGTGTTCCGCACGGACCGGTTCCGGGCGGGTTTTATTAGGATCCGTACCCGAACCGTCATGTGAAGTCGAGTCCTTATATGGACCCGGAACCGTATCATATTAAACCCGGAACCGAACCGGTACTAATATTAATTCTATTGATTTATTTTTACATTATTTATGCTTGGAAAAATTACATCTGTTCCAAGTAATTAAAAAGCTTATTAAGCAACATTTTATGATTTAATTGTCAATTTTTGTATTGAATATTCACTCGATATTGTATAATCAATGATAACAAAAAAATAAAATGAAATTAATATTTTGCTATTCACTTATTATCTTTGATATTTATTTAATATGTTTATTACATTGTAAAGTTTAATTCTGAAATTTCTTCCACCACGATTTTAAGCACATCGCTGTTCTTACTGTTTTATTATCTAATCTATTTCGTTTATCAGTAATCATATCCCCACTTATACTAAGTATTTCCTCACTTGGAACACTAGTCGCCGGTATTGGAAGACAATCTCTGGCAAACTTTGCAAGGTTTGGATAATTTCCTTCGTTCTCTTGCCACCATTCTAAAATATTTTTATTTGAATCTACAAGTGGCATCATCAAATAAGTCTCTAATTCACTTTGATGTTCTGTTCGAGCTTGTTTAAAAATTCTCGTTGTAATATTTACTGGAGGTGATTCAACAGATGAGTAAACCATATCTTGACTAGAAGAAGGTTCGTAACTACTTTCATACTTGCTTTTAACACTAAAATAATAAATCATATATTAATCTATTTGTTGTATAATATATATATAACAAATACTTACATTTCTTTAATCTGATTAACAAGTTGCAATGGTCATCCAAGCTTTTCAAAGTACTGAAATTTTAATCGTGGGTCCAAAACTATTGCTGAAAAATGTAAAATATTAGCTTTCTTACAATAGCTTAAGAGCTTTTCAGTCGCTGATTCGCATCCTTGAACAAGCCATGGTGGTATATTATTACTTTTTTTAGATTCTTCAAGCATTTTAAGTAATTCATAATAAAGAGGAACAGTCATTGATAATGTCAGATATTCTGAAGATGACATTACAATTGTTGCTTCTTTAAATGGTTGTAAAATTTTAACAAGCTGATTTAGTTTATTCCATTCAGATTTAGTAAGAATATACTCATGCAAATCTTCCTCAGCAAGAACAACAGCATCTAACACACTTTGTAACTTCAATGCCCGTTCAACCATTTCACAAGTGGAGTTCCATCTGGTAGTCACATCAAGGATCGGTTTCAATTGAGGTATGTTGTGTATTTGACATGTCATCTTTAACTTCTTGCAAAGTGTTCATGAACCTCTAATACTTTTAATTAATATATATAATTTTTCTAATTCATCTCCTGTATATTTAAGTATGTTTTGCATAACAATGTTCAGAATATGTCTAAAACATCGAATAGACTGCTGCGTGCAATCAAACTAAACCTAACTTGTGCTACAGAATTTGAAAATTTGGATAAAAACTTAATATTTGCAGAAGCATTGTCATGTGTCACTGCTACAAGCTTTGAGAGAATTCCCATTTGTTGAATACAGTTTTCAAATGCATTAGCGATTACTATTCCTGTGTGAGGTCTATCTATATTAATAAAGTCTAACAATAGATGTTTCATTTTCCATGACTTATCCAGGTAATGAATTGTAATTGTCATGAATGATTTTTCATATGTACTTGTTGTCCAAATGTCTGTTGTTGCTGCTATACCTCCTACAATTTCTTGTAGTTTTTTATAAAGAATTTCACGTTCTTTTTCAAAAATATTCATTATATGTTACTTAATTAAATCAGCAGAAGGTACTAAATAAATATATATTTTTTTAAATTAATAATCAGTAATATATTTGTATTTGAATGATACCAAGTGAAAATGGGATCTTGATCATATAAATTTTATATGATCAAGGTTCCATTTTCACCTGATATCACTTATTTGTAATATATATACCTCTCGCTTGTGGTTCTAAATATGTTATGATCGATCTAAGTCCATCATCCTCAACTAAATTAAATGGTCGATTATGTGTAATGATCCATCATTTAACCATATTATTAAGTTTATTTTGATCAAATATTTCATAATTTTGTTGACTTTTCAACATATCTAAGTCAGAGACAGAAGGCCTTTCATCATTTAGTTCTGGAACTTTATATTTGTGAGTGCGAAGCTTAAGATGCTTCCTAAGATTTGATGTGGATCCATCAGAATATTTCAATGGTTTTCCACAGATATCACATCTGGCAGAAGATTCTTCTTTTTGAAAGTAATGCCACACAAATGACTCATTATTTGTGGTAGTAGCAGGTCCTGATGATACAAATGTCAATTCACTTGACTCGCTGGTTCTGATTTTATTTGAGCAAGTCGTTTCATTATTTTCAATTGATGGTGTAGGAGAGATCGACCTTACGAAAGCTTAAAAAAAAATTTAAAAAATTTTTTTTTTAAGATTTTTTATTAATCAGGCTCTACCTACCATCATCCATAGTAATATACGAAGTAATACACACACAAAATACCGATTATAGATTATTTTCTTTAGGCTTTTTTTATTTTTTATTTTATCTTTTTCTTTTTTTTTCTTTTTTATTCTTTTTTTTATTCTTTTTTTTTCTTTTTTTTTCTTTTTTTTCTTTTTTTGTTTATGTGAATATTTGTTAATTAGATTTTGTCTAAACTCATCTGTTCTATTTAAAGCACACACAGCTAATTCACAGTGTAAAAGATTATTTAAAATACTAATTATCTAGGCGTTTCATTAAGGCTCTTTTGAAAATTGCAAGTTTTATTAGTAAGACCTTGTCTATATCACTAATACTATAATCAAAGCCAATAGTTAATTCATGAACTAAACTTACACAGTATAATTTTGGGTGTCAAGGTTTTTTCAGGCTTTTTCAGAGTTGTAATCAAATCTAAAGACTTGACAATTTTCAGTTCACCGTCTTTTCAGAATTTCTTTTTTATTTAAGATTTTGTATCACACATTTTTAACTTGAGATCTTCATCACCTGATATCTAGCATTATATTGGCCAAATATCAGATGATTAACGTAAGTGGATTTATGCGGGTCTATCGGGTACCTGTCTACTGAGAACTAAAAATAATCAGATCTGAAAAATTATAGATCCGGAACCAAACCGTAGTCCAGATTCGGTTTGATTCCGGGTATTCGGTTACATTTTGCGGAATACTACAACATAGTCTATAGCAAAATTTATTCGCTAGGTAGGCATTTTTACATAATAAATAGGCTATGATTTTAGTAAAATTTTTAGTAATTTGGCATATCTGACCAGGATTTCGATGCATTTTAACCAGAATTTTGATGATTTTCCTGTATAAGTTGAAAAAAATATTAATAAAAGGGGATTTTTATAATAAAATATAATAAAATACTGTGCTGGTATTCATACCCCCCACATTTGGTAATCATGCCTCCCACAGAAATTAAAATTTTTAAACTTTGAACGAAGATATATTGACACCCACCTGGCTAAATTCAATGAATTTTTTTTTATTTGAATTCTACAGATTTGTAGAATTTAAATAAAAAAAAATTGTTCAAATTTGGTTGGGTGGTTATTGAGATATCTTCGTTCAAAGTTTTAGAAAAAAATTAAAATGTCTATCAAAACAAAGCTGCGCCAAAATTTTTCTAAAACTTTGAGCGAAGATATCTTGACAACCACCTGACTAAATTCGATGAAAATTTTTTTATTTGAATTCTAGAGTTTGTAGAATTAAAATAAAAAAATTTTCATCGAATTTGGTCAGGTGATGTTGAGATATTTTCGTTCAAAATTTTAGAAAAAATCAAAATATCTATCAAAACAAAGCTGTGCCAAAATTTTTCTAAAACTTTGAGCAAAGATATCTCGACAACCACCTAGCTAAATTCGATGAAAATTTTTTTTATTTGAATTCTAGCGATCTGTAGAATTCAAATAAAAAAATTTTCATCGAATTTAACCAGGTGGTTGTCGAGATATCTTCACTCAAAGTTTTAGAAAAATTTTGACACAGCTTTGTTTTGATAGACGTTTTGATTTTTTCTAAATCTTTGAATGAGAATATCTCGACAACCACCTGACCAAATTCGATGAAATTTTTTTTATTTGAATTCTACAGAACTCTAGAATTTAAATAAAAAAATTTTTATCGAATTTAGCCAGGTGGTTGTCGAGATATCTTCGCTTACTCAAAGTTTTAGAAAAATTTTGGCACAGCTTTGTTTTGATAGACATTTTGATTTTTTCTAAAACTTTGAATGAAGATATCTCAATAACCACTCAACTCAATTCGATCAATTTTTTTTATTTGAATTCTACAGATCTGTAGAATTCAAATAAAAAAAAATCATCAAATTTAGTCAGCTGGGTGTCAAGATATCTTTGTTCAAAGTTTTAAAAATTTTTAATTTCTGTGGAGGGTATGATTACTAAATATGGGGGGTATGAATACCAACACCCTATATTAATACAAAAATTATGATTTTTATAGCTTTATAAAATTTTTAGATTTTTTAGATTTTATAGTTTATTGGTTAAGCTTTAAAACCTTTAAGGTGGGCTAGAAACAAATAGTTGATATTTGGAAGGAAGTTAATAAAAAAAAAGACAATTTTTTTTTAAATAAAAGTTTTCTTAACTTTAAACTTTTTTTTTTTATTATTTATGATTTTGCTGTATATAAAGTAAATGGCATGGCTAAAAAATCTTGCGTGCCATATAGCATGCCAACCGCTAAAGTTCGTATCAGGATGCTACCCTAGCATGTCATTAAACTATGTGATAATATACTCAATTGGGATTGGTTAGTTATTGTCGCAGATTAAAATAAAATCTGATCAAAATGAAACTGGGAACCTCTCATACCCACCCTTAGAGCCTATAAAACCCACATATACTCATTTATTAATAAACCTAACTCTAAACCCTACCCCTAATGCTAAAAAAAACCCCAAAAAATGTTTTCCAAAAAATTTTAAATTTTCTTTAAAAAACAGAAAAATTTCGTTTTGATCAGATTTCGTTTTAATCTGTGATAGTTATTGTCTACTATAAAATACCTTTTCAGAATACTTTGGATTATTTCTCCAATTTTTCTAGATTATTTTTGGAATCTTTCGGAATATATATAAATAGCATGCCTATAGGCAATCTGAGCATTAGGCATGCCTATAGCATGCCACTATAAGTATATCACCTTGGTATGCCAATGACCTCTGTGCCACTCATCCTAGTTGTATATATGATATAGTTTTATTATATTTTTTTATCACGATAATGTATTAGTAACTATCTATTTTTATCTTGTATAATCATTTTCATGTAGCAAATCACTACTTATTTTCTATTAAAGAACTAATTTAAAGTACAACTAATTATAGTAAAAGATAGGTTTAGGCTGCAAAAAATTTTGTCTGAGTCTCTATTCTTGACATCCTTAGGATATAAAAGTCATATGTAATTTCTTTTCTATAAATTTGCTTATAAAAAGATTCAATTGAGTTTTAATAAAGTTAGAGACATGGCCTCACCTTAAGATTCAAAAAAAAAAAATTATAGTAAGAAAAGGGAATACCCAACTAGTGCCTTCCATTGATGCCTGTTATCTAACATCAAACTTAAATTTCTTCAGATTATATAATAGCCAAAAGGGCAGACCCTTTCCATTAGCGAACTTGGTAATCATTGATCAACTATAGGAAGTTCTTTATCGAATAAATTCTATATCTTTATGGGCAGGTTATATCGCTTCTGAATTACCTCACAGGAGAATTCTTTATTAAATAAATTCTATACCTTTACAGGCAGGTTATACCATTTCCAAATTACTCTGTTCTTATAGAATTTACCCAGATACTTAAGACTGTGCTACCTCTTTACTCAGATCTTGTCAAACAGATACCGATCTTGTCGAAGTCCTCAGAAATTATCTAGCCATAAGGACTTATCGTGGGTTTGCACTACTCTTTGTCAGCTTGCATGCCTTTGTATAACTTATACATTATAGGAACACCCTATAGATCCTCCCAAATTAGTTAAATTGGTGTATACTGGGTTACAGAACTGAGCTCCAACTTTGGTAAGTACTGTATATAACATAGCCCCAACTGGAAAGATCATAGCTATTACACAGATAGAAATTTAAAGATTCGTCAGCAATAGGATTCGAACCCTAGACATGCTACTTGGAGGTGATAACTTGACTACTTCACTAAGTCACTACATCTTTCTTAACTTTAAACTTAAATATTTTAACAATTATTTAATTAAATTTAATAATTTTTTTATTTTTTTTTATTTTTTTTGTAGTCAAGATTAGCCTCTTTGGCTTCTTGCTTTTATTAAATTATAGAATCATGTAATACTCTTTTCAATAGGGCTTCAGACAAGTACATTTTGACAAAAGTATATTTTAGCCATATTTGTACCTTTTGAGTATCTAATTAAGTATCTATCTATTACTAGGTTTTATACTAAATACTATACTTATAATCTACTATTACTTGAGTTACCTAATTAAACTCTCTGATTTGAGTTTCCTATACCAATCTATCTAATCTCACCCAAAACATGTGATATATAAGTTAGTCTAAGTTTCAAGATCATTGTGTGCCACCTATAGGACTACCAGCATGGTTAACTAATTCATTCTTGAGTGCATTATCTGCTAAAGCAGTTCAGAATTCACTATTATTATATTATTTAGTCTTTTTTAATAACTTATGCTAAGTTCGAGAACAAGTACTTATGAGCTGAGGTCACTACAGTTACTTACTACTGCCTTTATAGAGTTTACCCAAACCTTAGTACCCACTATACAGACTATTTTTTGTATACCTGTTACTTCAAACTTTTAATTCAGATAGCTCAGAAGGACTGTGACCTGCTTTTGGTCTCTACAATTAGGTCCTTTTTCTTCAGTTACTCTCTGGTAGCCAGGTTGGTGGAATGTCTTGTCAAACATTTTGGTTTGTTTAGTTTTTCAGTTTTCTAATTGATAATCCTTTATATAGTACTATCAAAAATTTGTGCTACCTCTCTATTCAAGTCTTGCTAAGTGAGCTTCTGTGTATACTGACTCTGGATTTATATAGCTGTTTTACTTGAGTTTGTGTAATTTATACATTACACTATTGTTCTACAGCCTCTCAGTCAAGCTGGTACGACCAGATTACAGATACCAATCCATCTGATTACACTTACAGTTGCTGTTACATATTCTGAAATTCGAATTTTTGTCATTGGTAAAATTCAAACTTTGATCTTGTGACTTGAAGATGCGACAACTTCACCACTTTACTAAGTCGCTATACACTATTTTTTTTATTTTAATTTTATATAATTTTAAAATTAAAATAAAAAAATTTTATTAAATTTAATTAAATATTTGTTAAGATATTTTAATTTAAAATTAAAAAAATTTTATTAAAAATAATTTGTCTTTTTTTTTTATTGCTTTCTTCTATTTATTTTTATAACTAAAAGAAGTTATAAAAAAATTATTATTGTAAAGTATAGATATTATATATAATAGTAGTATTACAAAAGTTTATTATATAAAAATTATATAAATAATTTTTGGTAGTAAAGGTAGTGACAGATATTATATAATATTTTTTTAGAGCGAATCTATTTGTCGCCAGCAGTGACAGTACTGGAGTGTGATCGACCAATTAGATCACAGGATCATGTATAACGTGAAAAATGTAAAAACTTAGATTTTTTTAAAAAATCGCCATTATCTCGAAATTTCATCTATGAAACCACATTTTTC
>CAJVPZ010000373.1:0-20127 GCA_910592135.1 Racocetra fulgida | reverse complement strand
GAAATCTTTAATGTAGAATTTTATTCTATTTTATTAAATAAAGTTTCAACTATGGCATTTGCAAAAAAAAAAAAAAAAAAAAAAAGATTTCTCAAGAACCACCAGGCTGATTTCAGCATTCTCATCATCATTAGATATGTTTTGATGAGCTCTACAACTTTTGTTAGAAGCTTAAAAGTAAAGAAAAAGGTTTTCTTTATATTTCTTTAAAAAATCTCTACATTTTTTTTTTTCAACTTTGGCAGTCTTGTCAGTGATCCTTTATTAAGATTGTCTTGTCACAAGCTATACAAGATACTTTAAGCTTAATATTTAGGCCTGACATCTCACAGTTACTTCTATGAACACTTACAAACGACCTGTCGCACTAAGCTAATAAATTTACAAGAGACATATTACGGTAAATCAATGGAAAATCCAAAGACCACCTATT
Organism: Racocetra fulgida; assembly: GCA_910592135.1. Taxonomy (NCBI): domain Eukaryota; kingdom Fungi; phylum Glomeromycota; class Glomeromycetes; order Diversisporales; family Gigasporaceae; genus Racocetra; species Racocetra fulgida. The sequence continues at coordinate 19,694 of CAJVPZ010000373.1, read as the reverse complement.
CTAAAAAGCCATATCAGACTACTACCCTACAATAGGATATCACCAATCTGATGATATCTTTTTATAGGGAAGTGAAAAAAAGAAAAAAATACTAATACTAATACTAAACTAAAAAGGGGGAAAAGAAAAGAATGAAAATAAAAGAAATCTGATAGTCACGATTATAAGTCAACAAAAATTACATATTACAAAATAAAGAAGCTCTGTATCTAACTCTATCCTAATAATATATCTAATCTACACAAAAAAAACCAAATAGCAGATTTAAACTAGATTAGACAGAGTAGTAAAAAGAAAAACACCAATAGTATTGTTTAAACGATTTCTTTCGATCGAGACACGTCGCCTAATTGTGTTGTTCTTTAGATGTACTTGGTTGCTTAATCTGAACATCCATCGATTCGTGTTTACAAAAGTAAACAACCTGTTTTAGAAGAGCCAACCTGTTTTTGGTTAGGTAAACAATACTGACTGTTTTGAAAAATTACGTGTTGATCTTTTGGAGGAGGTAAGCTAAGACACCCACTTTTTGACAAAATTTTCTCAAAAAAAGTGGTGGGCCAACGAAACTTTGTGAGTTCTTCCTTGTAAGTTTTATAGTTGTATAGGGACTATTTCCAGTTTTTTTAATATGCTTAGTATCAACCTAGTCATTCTGTGTTTTCAGAATATCCTTCTGGTTTGGATACCAAATATAATAGAGGAGTCCACTAACAAGAAAGCTTGACCTCTACAAAAACCGTTCAAAGAAGTCTGCTCCTTGGTTTTACATTCTTAGTACTTCGTCGACAACACACCTACTTGTATAGGACCAAATATATTATCACCCTTTGATGTCTTCTATAGTGCTAACTGTAGTTCAGATTTTTGGACTTGTTGACCAAAGGATCATTAGAAAAAGTTGCTTGTGAACAAATTACATAAAAATCTCCACATTTACTATTTGAAGATTTTATATATAATTTATATATAAATCTTGTATAACCTGTATCACATAGCTCTCTAGATGACTGGTGAATCTTTTATTAATTTTATAATGTTCCATAAGTCTTTTATTTGTTCTTCCTTTGTCTTTTGTATTTCTTGTTGATCTTCTTTTCTGGGTTTCTGCTTTTCTTGTTTTTCTTTTTCTTTTTTTTCTTCTAATTTTTTGATAATCTCTTTGTCTAGTTTGATCTTGTATTCTTCTTAGTCTTCATTGCTTATTTTAACAATATTTAGGTTAACTCTTGTTTTGTCTAGTCTTTTTGATCTTGCAGTACTTCTTTTTTATAAGTTTAGACCTGTAATTACTCTGCATCAAATGAGCTAATAGTCATTTGTTGTTACGAAGCTTATATTTTCTGTCTCCTTTTTGATTATATCTTTCTTTCATTTTTTGTTTATACATATTGTATCTATTCTGGTTTTAAGTCCTCTGCCTTTCCATGTATATTTGCTGTCTTTAGATTCTTTTTCTTGAAAGGTGTCTGCATAGTTTTCTTCTGTTAATATGTTGGTATTTTGTATCTTCTTGTCCTTTCTTCCTTCTAGGTTCTTTGCTATCCTTTTGTCCAGGTTCATGTTAAAATCTCCTATAATAATATAGTAGTAATGTTTCTTTCTTCTTTTCTGCAATCTTTCTTTGAGAAATTTCTTGATATCTTCTTGTACCCCTATGTTTTTAGGCGCTACATATACTGTTATTATTGTACATAGTCTTTTGAACTGAAGATTTAGCTTCAAAAGGTATGGGCTGTGTTTAGTAACTTGTGTTATATGTTTCTTCCATATTCATTTTATAACTATACTGACATCTGAGCTTTTCTTTTTGTTTCCATCTGCTGATATCCAGAAGCTACCATAATTAATATTTCCTTTAGTAATGTATCTTCCTTCCTTTTCTGATATATTTGTTTCTGCAAAACCTATAATATCAATATCTTTTTCTTCTATATAATCTATGATATTTTCTGCTTTTCCTTTGTTATCTTTTAAACTATTAATGTTGTAAAACCCTATTGTTAGTACACTAAAGTTTTCTATTTTTTTGTATTAATGATGCTTTTTCTCCTTTTCTTTTCAACCTCTTTTGGTTCTTTAGACTGAATTTTCTGCCTTCTTAACTCTTTTCTTTATTTTAACTTTAGTGCCTTTTAGGAGTATCTTGCAACCCATTCTCTGCTCTTTGGATTTCATTTCAGATTTTCAAGTCTTCTTAAAATTTTTATTAATGTTGCTTCTATGCTTCGTGGGTTTGTTTCTTTATTATATCTTTTTTCTCAAAGCTCTTCTTCATATTGTAGCCTGTTCTTGATGCTTTTAGTTTTTCTTTTCTTGTGGTTTCTTTATATCAATTTTCTCTAAAGTCTTGTTCCCTGTTATGCCTTTGTTCTTTTTTCTCCTTGTTTTGATTTTCCTCTTTTTTTCTCTTTCTCTTTGACTTGGATCTTCTGTTTCACTTATTCTGTCTTCTTTTCTTATATATGGAGCTTCTCATTCTAATACCCAATTGTTATATTTTACTGATTTTGAGGTTGCTTGATCTCTATTTTCTTTGTATTTGAATGCTATAATTGCTATTGCTCCTTGCCTGCTATTGCTGCTATGTGGTATATAAACTAACTTGACTTCTCTATTTCTTAGATTGTTGAGTAATAGGACCTCTGATGTGCTTCTTAATATTTCTTTAATTTTGCTATTATATTACTTTGGCTGTCTCTCTTTTTGAAGTTTTCTTTGCCCTTGATAACTCTTGCTAGTTTCTCTTCTCTGATTGGAATTGCTCAGAGAACTTTGCTAAATAGCCTTCTTCTGATTTTTAACACTTCTAGTGCTTTTGAAAAGCTTCTTTTAATCTGTATTTCTTCTATTTTGCCTAGCTTCTTACCGACATGCTATATCTCTAGCTGGTTTATTTTTTTAGTAAATTCTATATTGTTATATACAGAGAATCTTCATTATCTCTTTCTGTACTTGATTCAACATCTTCTGTTTCTATAATAGTAGTTTTTCTATACTCTTCTTTTTGTTTTTTATAATTCTTTTTTTTGTCTGTTTTCTTTAATCTATCTACGTTAGAGCTTTTATAATAAATATTGCCCCTTTTTTTGGTTATTGTATTTCTACTAGTATCATTTTAAATTACTTTCAGTTTTTCTTCTTTATTTTTTCCATTGCTTCCTTTCATTCATTGTAGTTCAAAAATATTTCTTTAACTTTTTTGAGATGTTTGTTGCCCACTAGCATCCCTTTGATCATTTTGATTCACTGTTCTTTATTGTCTCCTGATATGTTTTATGCTGGTATCTTGGCCTTATATTCATCTATATTGCTGCATAATCTTCTGTTTGGTCCTATATGCTTTAACTTAGTGAAATTTTTGTAATTATCAAGTCTTCTTTTCTAATCTTTTGTGTGCTTGTACTTGCTTCTACATTGTCTTATAGTTCTTGATAGATCTTCATTCTGTTGTATTTTATTTGTACCTCTTTTTGTTTCTCACTATTTGATTGGTGCTTCTTTCTTGTTTTTCTTTTTCTATCCTCTTCATTTGATGACAAAATAATTTCTTCTTGTTTAACTAAAACTTGCTTTTGTTGTTGCTTGGCTGTTATTTTTAGTCTCTGCATTTGTTGTTATATATTTTCTATTTCAGTATCTTTAGCTTGTATTAATACTTCGTTTCTTATTTTTTCTCTATTTTATTACTTTTTCCCTATTACTGTTAAATCTGCTTATAAGGTTTCTTTAACGATTTCTATTTTGTTTTCTTTTTTTGTTATTTCTTTTAAGCTCATACTTGCTATATAGTAAATAAACCCAGGATTTAACTTGGTCATCAGAGTCTTTTCTTGCCAGTTCTCTAAGACCTTGTCTAAGATTTTATTTTTGACTGCTAAAAGTGGTTCTCTTACTTGACCGAATAATGATAACATTCTAACTGTTTTTTCATCTAGTTTCTTTGCTAAGCAGATTGCTGCTATTAGATCTAAATTATCTGGTTCTCTTTCTTTAGCTTTTTGTAGAGATCATTAAGGAATATGCAGTTAATGAATCTTAGTCTTGCATCTGCTTGGCATATAGCTAGTCCTAGTAGACCTATATTATATATATTTATTTTTCTCATATTAGATTTGTGTGACTTGATCATCTAGATTAATCTTTCTAGAATTGTCTACTGAAGCATATGTTTAATTGTTGTTTTAGTCTTTCTAGAAGAGCCTATTGCTACACATGTTTGGTGTATTTTTTTGTTTATATGTTTTGTTTATTTATTTTGTTTATTTTTGTATTATCATTAGTAATCTACATTCAAAATCAAGTAGTTTACACACTTTTGTCAAAAATTTCTTTAAAAACTTTGTTTTTCTTAGATATCTTTCTTGTTGCAAGTTTGATCTTGTTTATTTCTAAGCTAACTATTTGTTTTTTTGCTTTTCTTTTTTCTTTAAGACCTTGTTAGGTGTTTTCTATAGGTTTTATTGAGTTTAAGCAGTTTTTGTTTTCTGTTTATTTGTGTACAAATGATCATTAGAAAGAGTTTTTTTTTTTTGTAAGCTCTATAATTTTTGTTAAAATTTGAAAATTATTATATTTAAAACTATATTAGTCACCTAATTTGTCACAAAATTTATATATAGAGTTTTTTATATATAAACTTATAGCAAAAACATATAGAATTATATATAAACTTTGTTGCAATGATGTTTCTTCCCTTACATATTATATAAGTTTATATATAAAAAAATTTAGTTGTGACTTATTGTGCGACTGATATGATATTTACTAGTTTTGCAAGTTTATTTTTGTAACAAGTATTTTTATATTTTATAAAAATCTATTTTATATTTGATTAAATAGATCTCAGTTGCTTTTTTTAATTCATTTTTAGTCAAGTAAATATTATATATAATTAATTGTTTTGCAACAGACATACAAGTTTGCTATTAAAAAATATTATTATTAACTTTAATTAAATTAATTATAAATATTAAAAATAAAATTAAAAATTATCTTAATAAATTTGATTTCATTCAAATCATTTAGACTAGCTGATATTTTATTATCTATATTAGAAATCTTCTCTTCTAAATAATCAACTTTCTTAGAAGATTTAGAATCATTTCTTTTAATTTGGTTATATCAAGATGAATTAAATTATTTTAAATATGAAAATAAATTAAAAATATATTAAATAAAAAATTAATGAATTAAATAAAATTTTATAAATAAATTTTAATTATCAAAAGTTCTAGATATAGTTTCATTTGGCTATGTAGCAATCTGCACTGTTTCTAGTTAAGATATATTATTGCTAGCAGTCATTTTTAAAAAATTAGCTTGTCTTTTAGCTTCAAATTTAGCACTTTTGTCTAATTTTTGTAAAAATATTTTGAATATTAAAATAGTAAAAAATAAAAAATAAATATAAAATAAAAAAAATAAAATAAAAATAAAAATAGATTAAAGAAAAAAATAAAGAAAAAAAATTAAAATAACTCAATATAATTAAAAATAATTAAAGCAAAATTGAAAAATATGATTATAAGAATATCTTATTTAAAAATGCTATTTAAATATTTGTTTGGTGCTGATTCATATCTAGCAAAGTCTAAAATTCTAAAAAATAAAAAATAAAATTAGTAACAAGGCTAATAATATAAAAAAAAGAAAAACAAAAAAAAATTAAATATTTTATTTAAAAAGCCACATATATATTTTTTGGTACTGATTCATATCTAATGAAGTCTAAAAATTAAAAAAAGAAAAACAAAGTTAGTAACAAGACTAACAAAACTAACAAAAAAAATAAAAAAAAAATTAAATACTTTATCTGAAAATATAATATATATGTTTTCTGGTACTAGTTTATATTTAGCAAGTTTAAAAACCTAAAAAAGAAAAACAAAATTAGTAACCAGACTAGCAAGGCTAATAAGACAAAAAAGAAAAAAAAGAAAATTAAATACCTTATCTGAAAATGCTGTACACATAATTTTTAGTACTGATTCATATTTAAAGAAGCCTAAAAAACTGAAAAGAATAAAGTTAGTAACAAGGCTAACAAAGATTAACAAGATAAAAAAAAAGAAACTAAAAAAAAAATTAAATACTTTATATGAAAATGCTATACATATATTTTTCTGGTATTAATTCATATTTGGCAAACTCTAAAAAGCTGAAAAAAAAGAACAAAGTTAATAACAAGTTTAACAAAACTAACAAGACAAAAAAAAAAGCAAAAAACAAAAAAGAAAATTAACTTACTTGAAAATTCTGTACACATATTTTTTTAGTATTAATTCATATCTAGCAAAGTCTAAGAACCCAAAAAAAGAGAAACAAAGTTAGTAACAAGCCTAACAAGGCTAACAAAACAAAAAAAAGAACAAAAAATAAAAAAAATTTTAATATTCTACCTGAAAATATTGCATTCACATTTGCCCAGTACAGATTCATGTTTGGCAAATCTAAAAATTTCAAAAAAGAGAACCAATATTAGTAACAAAGCTAACAAGGCCAACCAGACAAAAAAAAAATTAAATACCTTATCTGAAAATATCATATATATATTTTTATAGTATTGATTCATATTTAGTGAAGTTTAAAAATCCAAAAAAGAAGTGAAGTTAGTAATAAAGCTAACAAGGTTAACAAGACAAAACAAACAAAAAATGAAGAAAAAAATTAAATATTTATTTAAAAATACTGCATATATATTTGCTTACAAAAAATATTTTTTTATAAAATAATGTGTGAGCTAAAGCTAAAAATGAATTATGCTAAAAATTGGTATCTTTTTTTAAATTTATAAAACTTACTAAAATTCATATATATTTTTTTATTAATAAATACTACTCTCTAATTCTAACCTAACTATAAAAAAAATAATCACAAAAAAGGCTCTAAAAAATTTTATAATTTATAGCAAAAATAAATTGGCGACCTGTCGCACTGCGATCCTATTTGATCAACCAATCATTTTTTAGATTGGTGATCATATGTAAAAAATTTTTTATTTTCGTTATTTTCGTTATTATTCTTAAATAGGTCTTCGCATCGCTTCATGGAGTTTCTTTTTGCGTTATTGACATTTTTTTTTTTATATATCAATGTTTTAGCATAGTTTTTTCTTTAGTATTTTTAGTATATTAAATTTTTTTTTTCTCTTTCAGGTTTCTAGACTTTCTCGTAGAACAAGGTCACATGCTTGAATTCAGTTTGCCAAATTAAATCGACAATCTTTTAATTGGTTGTTTTTCTATTTTTAGAGCGGTATGTCTTCGAAGAATTGATTTTTCAAACCTAAAAGATAAAAATATTTTATTAGTTAATGAAAAAATAAAAAGTGTACATCGTATAAATAAGAACCAATATTTTAATTTGAATTGAAAATCTTAGAATCGACATAAAAAAGTACCAAAGGAAGGTTTTTCTGTAATTATGAAGCATCGGGTATGTATAAAGCAGGTAGTATGTATAAAGCAGCGGGTATGTATGTATAAAGCAGCGGGTATGTATGAAGCATCGGGTATGTAAAATCCGACGATTATGTATAATAGTTACATAAGTAACACTAATTTGGGGATGGAACACTGCAGAAAAAAAAAAACCAGCTAACCACTGAGTTTATTTTTGATCACTTTATAATCCACGGAATTTATCTTAATTATTTATCTTAATTCCCAGGATATATCAATATACGTAAAAAGCAGTAAAAAATTAGTTTGATTCCATGCAGAGTTTAGTTCTTGCACCAATTAGAAACAATCAACGGAATAAGTACCCATTTTTGGTGGGCAATGAATGAAGACATTCTATTCATTAGTCTCATTCATTGGAATTTTAATAATGAAAATGTACTTTTGTTTTTTTTTAGCTCGCTTGAAGTTTCAACTCTACAGTAATATTATGATTAACTATAATTTCAAAATTACTATTTAATTTAAAATTTTGCATCAATGCATTCTAGTTAAAACATGTATTTCGTTTTAAGACCAATATTAATTTTAATAATGAGAAATAAAAACTTAATTCGTAACCTTTTGTTAGTGAATTTCTTAATCGATATCGGTACAAGTATATATTCACTACATTTGTATATAACAATCGATATCGGTTTGCATTTGTATATAGATTTATTATATATCACTTTACAAACGGTACTATTATTATAGGATGTCTAAACCCCTGTCTAGTTATCGTTACCGTTAACATTATTATGACCCTAGTCTTAATGAAGTGATTGTATTACCTTTTTAACTACATGTCATTATCATTTAAAATCTGTTTAAAGAATTAAATATTTAAAAATTCCTAGTTTTAACTTCGTCCAACCTTATTACATATATAGTTATTAATGAGATTTAATTGAATATAATCGAATTAAAAAAAAGTAACAACTGTAATTTATTAGAAAATGGAATATTACATAATTTCAATGAAAAAATAGTAGATTTACTGTCAATAATTTTAGAAGAAAATTTCGAATAAAACTTTCCTAAAATTAGAAAAAAAAAGTAATGGAGAAAATTTATTTGTCATGGTATCTAGGTTTATTAGACGTACAAAAACTTATTATGACTGTGTTATATTACGTAAAAAAAATTTAACATTAAATGCATAAATAAATACCAAAATTACTATAACCTAAATTTAAAATAAGTTCAATATATGTAAATAAAAATGATACGCTATTGCAGTGTATCCCATGTTAAATTTTAAGCTAATTCATAAAAGCCCTAGCGCTCACGTTAGGGGGGATTATTAAATTTTTTTTTTTCGCACTAATTTTATTAATTAAACTTAGTTGCAATTTATTTAGTAGCCAAGATAATAAGATGTTCATGATAAGTGTGATACTCGTCAAGCTCTTTGAATAATGTGTTCACCAACTCCGTCCATTCTTCTTCTGTGATGCCCAAAATTTGAGATGATATTGATTTCATACCAGCAGCCATTTCGGCTAAATTTGAAGTCCATATTTCACTAACTCTGCCAACTTTTTCATCCCATCTTAAAGGAAAAGGCTAATTAATTAAATCTGAATAGATATAAAAACCCAAAAAATCCAAACAACAAATAAAATAAAATAAATAAAATAAAATAAATAAATTTTTTTTAAAGACTTATACTTACTTTCCAAGAGGCACGATTTTACGAATACCATTTACGTTTTGAAATCCCACATTTTTAATTGTTTGTTCAAGTTTTGAAGTAAATTGGAAATCCATTTCCCTTGTTTTTGATGTCATTTCGACTAAAATTAAATATTAATGAAATGAGATTGACAAAAGAGTTTTAAAAAGTTTGAAAGATAAAAAATAAAATAAAATACATACACCATTGATTTACGAGTTGAGTATGGACCGGACCCATTGAATGACCTATTTTATAAAAACCAAATAAATAACGGTAATTCATATGGCTTTAAAAAAGATACTCACCATACCACTCAAACTCTACAGATTCAACAACACCACCAGGTTTTAATACTCTCATTATCTCACGAAATAGTGGATCCCATTGGTCCTTCTTTAATGCAGCAAGCATATGTCTCATAAAAACATAATCGAACTCGTTGCTGTCGAATGGCAAACCTTCGAGTACGTTACATAGTTTGAAGTAACAATTTTGAGGTTTTATTTCAGTTGGAAAAGATGAAACAATATCTACGCCATGTACCTCAGCATCAGGAAATTTTTGAGCTATTTCAAAACTATTTAACATAAGAACGCAAAAATAAGAACGCAAAAATAAGAATGCAAAAATAAGAATGCAAAAATAAGAATGTAAAAATAAGAATGCAAAAATAAGAATGTAAAAATAAGAATGTAAAAATAAGAATGTAAAAATAAGAATGTAAAAATAAGAACGCAAAATAAAAACGCAAAATAAAGACGCAAAAAAAAAGATCACAAAAATAAGAACGTGAAATAAGAACGTGAAAATAAGAATTTAAAAATAATTAAAAATTTACCTCCAATGTCCTAGACCACACCCAATATCCTATAAATTGAAATCGAGTGCCAAATAATAATTCATGAATAAAAAATTTCTTGAGCAAAGAAGAAAGAAAACAAAATACGCTACTTACTAAAACTTTACTTCCAGGTTTAAGAATATCTGAAAGCGAAGCAGTATAACTACCTCCAAGTAAGTGTTTCAATGTGTAATGACCCATTTGAGCTCTATCAGCTTCTTGCCAATCAGTGGGACACTTTTAACAAAATAAAGTTTAATTTTCATACAATTAAAAAAAAAATAATAATAAAACAATTACATAAGATAATGACAAAAGAATTAACTTACAACATAAATAGAAGTGTTCTCATCTAAAAAAGGGCGACCACCTATAATTCTCACATTTGAATTAGTTCTTATGCTACAGCCATTACCAAACAAGTTGGATGGATCGGTATCAGCACCTGCTTGAGTATTATGTTTATTTAGTTTTTTGGTAATAGATGTTATGTTTCCCATCTGATTATTTTTACGTATGAATATTTACGTATCATGTGAGAATTATAGTCTGTATGCTTTTGAATTCAGCATGTACGTACGTTATATATATATATATAATTTTTTTTTTGAAATTTAACTTATAAATATTTTTTATAAAAATGACATATAAGTAAATTTAAAAATGGAACAATGAAAATAACAAGGAAAATACATGATATTTTATCAATGAAAAATGTAATAAAATTTAATTTAAATGTGATTTCTAAAAAACAACTTTAATAGGTTTAAAAAAAAACCGCAAAACTGCATATATCTGTCGAACCGAGTATTCACAAATAGTAAACAGTTTTTTTAATATTCTTTGTACATAATTTGACGACGATTAATTAAATCTAGACTAGATCAAATATAAATTTTGTAGTATTGGTTATCGATTATATATATATATGTCGTACTTGAAGTCAAAACCTGCATAAGTTTTCTGGAGTAGTATTCTCCAGAGATTGTTCTGAAATTATTAATTGATGTTTAAATGCATCAATAAGATCTGATTTCAGGGGACTTTATTTTGTTCAGGTGTCATTTTCAAACGTGCCAAAAGTCATAGCTTCGGGCATGTGCTTAATTTTAGGTACGACAGGATTATGCAGTAGTCCGTTACGTTGGCTTAAATCCCGAAATCTTAGATAGAAATTTGCATAATAATTTAATTCACCATTTTAATTAATAATTAATTTTAATTGCGGCTTATTTTAATACATACGTGAACTCGATATATATATTTTTTCGTTGTGCCATAATAAATTTTTGTTATATGAGTGCGTGTGAGTGAAAACCTGGAAACTGATATAATGATTTACTATGATCGGTTTCCAGTTTTTACTCTCACGCCCTCACATAGTCATATAGTAGTAATTTTAGTGTAATACAACCTATGGCGTCACGGTTGTTTTCCCCGAAATTTAGCCTTTATTTAAAACAATTTAGCCCAATTTAGCCTTTGTTTAAAGTTATGGTGCAATTTTGCAAAGTACAACGGTTATCCAGATCGCTCGTAACGATAAGCAATAACGATAGGCACTATATTGAATATTTGGATACCGAAAATCAGGAAATCATGTTTTTAAGGAAAAAAAGGATTATATTAATTTTTGTAAATCAAGATTAAAAAATCAGTATAGTTCGTATTGAATTTTCTTAGTTACGTATCGATGCTTAAAATTATTTCATTATTAATATATATATAAATTTTATCGCATAAGATACGTAGAATACAATTCGTATCATTATATTATTGAGGATATTATTGAGGGTACAGTAGGGAAATTTAAAGGTAAATTTCCTTACTAACCATTATCATAAAAAGGTTTGAAAAAATTTTGAGATATTGTAATACATTTTTAAAAACTTTTACATATAATATAATATCCATTACTTCTGAACTGTACGTACGTATGTATTTTACGTAGTATTTTGGCCATTATTGGTTATGCTGTAAATGTTACATTTAATGTAATGTAATATAATATATTTGTATGATTATCTAATAATTGACTAATATTGACATGTCTTACGTATTTACATACTTAAATGTAATAAATGTGCTTACATAGATACTTATATGTAAATGAAGATCGGTCGGTAAGAGTTAAATGAAACGTATAATAATTTTTAAAACTATTCTTGTTCATAAATTATTAGATTTCCTAGTACAAAAATCTCAAATAAGAAAATGGAAAATAGATTAAATTAAATAGACTCAAGTTTTAATGTTGCTTCTTCATAATTGTGTTTATATACATATAATCTATTCACATTTATATCCGTTAACTATAACGACTAAACTGTACATGCGTGCACTATTCTCCCAATAGTTGGTAACAGCATATGTAGTACGTACATATTAAATGTGGTCCGTGTGAAGCTACGTATGCACACGCATAGTTGAAAATCTATTCCATTGGCAAGATTAAATTTTAAGTTGCATGTATTTTGAATCAGCGGTTAAAAAATTTTCCTATTCTTATAACAAAAAATCATATCATGCAATAATCAATTTCAGGTTTTGTTTTTTAGTTTAGGGTTGATTAGAGTTCAATACAGCAATTACTGTATTAATCTCAAAAGTCTTTCAGTTCAGTTCCTTTTTAGTTTTAACTTAACAACAATTTTTGTGTTTATGTGTATACAAAATTTTTAAGGAAATTCAATAAAGCATGCATATTACAGTAGATATATATATAGTGATTCTAAATTTGGTATTTCTATTTATTTGGATTTTGCTTGTTTATTTATCGTTATTCACCGTTGCTGTCCGAGGGATTACTATTAACTATGAATTTTTATTGGTTGATCTGACAAAAACTGATTGCCACAAACCGCAGTACTACATTACAGTACATCAAATAAACATTCAGTTGTTATTCAGTGTTTAGAGTGTTTAGAGATTATCAGAAATTAAATGTAAGAAATGTAAGCGAATAATTTCTGAATCTTTAAAATGCCACATTTAATTTATACTGCCCGTTAATTATTTTAAGCATAATCTCGTAATGTTATTTTTGTATTACACTCTACGTGACACCTGCTCTCGAATTCACTGCTTGGCGTAGTCAGTATGATGTCGTGTACCCAGTACTAAACTTATACAGTTATCCAAATGGTAATTTATGATAGTTTTATGATATTCTTATTGGTAAAAAAAACGTACTGTACGTACGTACGTACGTACGTACTTAAGTACCTAAATTTTATATGTAAATTCATAAGACAAATTTTTTAATTTTTAATTCGGTTAAAAGTTTGATATAAAAGGTAATTTTAAATCTTAAATACTTATTCGTGTTTAGGGTCTTTATAAATGTTTGGATATTAATTAAATAGAAGATCTTAAGTCTTAAATTGAACATTCCTTTCTATATATTTTAAATCAAAGGACTATATTTATTTGTTTATTGTGGATCAGTCTTTTTTTATGGTAAATAATTTTATAAAATTTAAATATATTTAATATCAATTATTATTAAACGCACCTATGGTATATGTTTTTATTAATTTTTCTAAGTTTTTGGTTTTTTTAATAAACTTGTTAATACAAATTAAGGTTAGTACTTGCAGTTAAAATTAGGGTTTCGGAGGTTTCGGAGGTTTCGGAGGTTTCGGAAGGGTTTTTGGAGACATAGGACATTTTTATTTAGAATACTCATACCAATTAATTAGTCAGTTTTTATTGTAAAACACCATAGGTGTATTTTAGTAATATCAAATTATTTGACTAATAAATATGCAAATCTATATATAAACTCCGTACGTAACATGTCGGCTTACTGTTAATAACATAAATTATTTTTGCGTGCTGTATCGTTATGTTAAGGTACGTGCGTATGCATGTACATGGGTAGGTACGTATGTACGTACGTACGTAGTTAGATAGGTATGTACGTATGTACGTAGTTAGATAGGTATGGTATCATACAGGACTCATACAGGACTCATACAGGACTCATACAGGACTCATACAGGACTCATACAGGACTCATACAGGACTAAAAAGACCTATAGCCATTTGCTGCGTCAATATCCATTGTTAAAGTATCTTTTTCGATAATGTTCAATCTATTGCAAACAATTACTACAGATATCAAATAAGAACCCTAGGTTTTACTACCAGTATGAACCAAAGATCGATATTTTGCGAATGGCCACTATCTCAATAGGTCGTTTTAGTCCTAGTATCATATTTTTATATACATATAGTATTTATTTAATTTTTTTTAAATACTTTTAGTAGCTAAAACGATATAATGTTCTTGATATGTATGATATTTATCTGACTCCTCCCAATACATTATTTTAAACATATTATTCCACTCATCCTCAGTGAGATTCATAAGTGGCGCTACTATTTGTTTAACTGAGTCTCCCATTCGAATCATATGTGTCGCCCATAATTGTCCTATTTTTTCTTGTTTTTCATTCCATCTTTTTTTTTAAAGAAAAAGATTGTGTTTAATTAAATTTTATAGTTCATGAATGAATTCTTAGGAAAATATAGAACTTACTTTCCAACTGATATGTTTTTAACAGTACATGTTATATTTTGCAATCCTATATCCTTAAATAATGTTTCGAATTTCATTTTTAAATCCATCTCAAAAACTTCCAACGTTGTTTCAGCTAAAATTAATATTAATAAAAAAAATATGTTCAAATATAATAAATGTTTGAAGGATCAAAAAAGTATTTATTACTCACCACATCTAGTCACAAATTCTGTATGAACTGGGCCCATTGAATACGCTATTTCATAATATATAATATACGAAAAATATATAATTATTTATTATATCCCTCTATTTTTCGAAAAATTTTACTTACGAATCGCATTAAGCTCTACACTTTCAATCATTCCACCAGGTTTCATTACTCTCATTATATCTTTTAATACTGCTGGCCATTGGTGTTTCTTCATTACTGAATGCATATATCTCATAAAAACGTAATCAAACCTATTATCTTCAAATGGTAATCCTTCGAGTATGTCGCATGTTTGAAAATAACAATTCTTTGGTTTTATCTTGTTTGGAAAGGATGGCGTTATATCTATACCATAAACATCTGCTTCTGGAAATTCTTGCGCTATTTCGAAACTAATTATATAAAATATAATATGATTTATCATTTATTACATTTGAAAATAACGCATTTGAAAATATCTTTATTATTACCACCAATGTCCAGGTCCACATCCAATATCCTATAAATAAGACATTATTTATATTTGAGTGAATATAATATTTAAAATATTTTATTTAATATTTAAATAAATAAATATTCACCAAAATTTGACTTCCTGGTTTAATAATTTTTGAAAGTGGTGCTCCATAATTACCTCCAAGTATATGTTTTAGCATGAAATGATACTCTTGAATTCTATCAGCTTCTTCCCAATCTGTGGGAAACTTTAACGAAACTAACTTAAATATTTGTAATTTTTGAAAAAAAATATATTATCGATTTTTAAGATAACTTACTATATACGGGGAATAATTCTCATCAAAATGAGGTCGACCGGCTATGGTCCTTAATTGTGGTGTCAATGGAACACTAGAACTACTGCTGGTTGAAATTGACGCTTCTTCATAACAATCGGTTTGGTTGGATTTTTTTCCTTTCCTCATGGATGTTACCCTGTTTCCCATCTTTTAAGTTATCCTGAATTATACGCAAGAATTAATATTGAATTTTGTATTCTCTTTAAAACTTTTTTGTCTTTATAAAGCATATGAATTATAGAAACTCGCTAATTATATAAAGATAACTTTAGAATTCAAGCTTAGAACAAGGGCAAAATGAATAAATGAAGAGAGTACCGTATTATACTTTTAAGATTGTAAACGGATATCATGTGAGGAAGCATTTCATCATTGGTAGATGTTTTGAAACTTATTGTTTCACTACTTCATCGATTGTACGTACAAGCTTGGAATTCTTCATTAATGCAACATAACCAAATTATGACATAACAAATACGTACCAATAAACAATGTGGCAAATGTAGTAAACATCAGGGTTTATAGATCCCGTAATCCACAAAATAAGTTACCATATGTTCATGCCTACCGAACCAATATTCACATAATTACTATTTATAATAATTATTATTATAATAATTATTATTATTAGTTAACTGGAAAAACAAAGAACGTCTGGTATGAAGTTTTGAATTTCTTGGTCATAGTTTTTAAACGCACATACGCACGTAAATAAATTATATAATAGTATTAATACTATTAATGTTAATATATTTTTTAAAACACATACGTATTCACATTATATTTTATCGTTAGCGTTAGTCTGTTTTTAGCTACATTCGGTATTGATCTGTATTCATGTAATAGTAACGCGAAAATCTAAGTGGTAACTTAAATAATAATAGGAATATGCTGTACTCCAAATATTAAGTTATACCAAAAACCAAATCGAAATGTAAATTTATACCAAATGTAAACTTGGCATAATTAGGTAATTTAATTTAGGCCGGATATTTAGATAAATTTGGTAAATTGACAATCTGATCCATCCCGAAATATTTTCCTACTACAGTACAGTATGGATTTTTTTTTTTCATTAATTGATAATTAATCGTCAAAGACCACAGTGAAAGATTAGCAAAAAAAAAATATTTGTTGGTCTTTGCTAATTTTAAATTTAACTAAATAGAGTTGGAACAACCTCCGGAAAATTATTATACTTTCGGCATTTTTTTTTTCTTGTAATAACGATAATTTTAAAATTTATTACATATGAATGCGTGTGAATGAAAACTTGGAACAAATCATAGTAAATCATTAAATCTATTTCCAGGTTTTCACACATATATTATATGATCTTAACCAAAATATAAGAGTATCGACCTTCATAAAAATATTAAATACCACTTTATATAACTCATTTGGTATCGGAAAATTTTTATTATCTAGTTGACCATAAAATAAATACCTTATACCATACTTAACTTACAAAATTGTTATACGTATAATCGAAGTATATGATCATTTCGGTTACATGTGTTACTTAGTTCATAATCCCGATAGGTCATGACTTTGATCTTGACAGTACGTAAACTGTACGTATATGAATTACGTAGATTAATTTACAGATTTAGTAACAATTTAATTATAACACTTTTCTACATATGTACGTACGCATGTACTGTACGTACGTACGTACGTACGTCCATTAAGCTTGACGCCATCTATAAAAATGCATAAATAACTATAGGTTCACAAGATTGCATTTAAGAATATTCATACATGCGTGTACTTACGTACGTACGTACGTACGTACGTACAGTACCTGGTTGAACACTTAAAAATGCATACGTAAGCACATTCATGCAGAGATGGTAAATAACTCGAAATGACTCAAATGACTCAAAAGACCGGTCATTGGTTATTTGACATCCAAAAATGACTTCAGAAGGTAATTTGACTCCAGTTAATTGATAATCTATTTCCTTTTAGCCAATCAATTAATTATCGGACAAAAAATTAACTTTTATAAATACTATGTGCATAATTTGTTACTGCGACCACCAATTTTTCATAGAGCTACGCTGATTGGTTAAAATTTATCATTGTCAGGGTAATCAAAGAGATTGATCAAGCTCAAATACACTTACATTTTATTGTTATTATTTTTTTCATAACTTGGATTTTCAACAAGATTGTCATCGCTAACAAAAAATTATTATTCTACTCTTCATGCTGAAAACTCTCGTAACAAATAAAAGATTTCAGAGTTTATGTTGAAAGAATAAAGAAATTATTTTTTTATATATTTTATTAAAATAACATTCATGCTTCACTATATTTCGATATCGCTTCGTTTAACATTAACGAATCCATATAAAGTTGTTGCTTAAAGTAAATATGGGTGCTGTTGTAATGAAAAGTTATTTGTAAAATTGTTAAGAGGGTGGTTGGAGGCAAGTTTTTAACCGCCTAAGTCTTGAATGCTAAATTTTTAGGTAACTGGGTAATCATCTTTTTTTTTTCTTGAAGATAGATCATAATCGCAGCGTTTAAGCACCACTTCAATCACTAGCTAATTACATTGAGGAAGGCAATTGAGAACGGTCTTGATTTTTAGAGTGTTCTCAAGCATCTCAATCAATCAATTAAATAACGATCATGATGACATTCAAACATCTCAATCATTGATGATATTTGTAATAGTTATATCCAACTACACAGGATATAACTGATTTATCCCCTTCCATCTATGTAATATAACTTTCATGTACTTATTTTAGAGAACATTTACTTTTATTTACTCATTGTTTTTGACATTTAAGATTAAATAGGATATTATGGTCTAGTGCAAAATGGTTGATACACTAATATACTTTTAATAAAAATATTTTTTTTCAAATTTAATATATATAATTAAAATAATTTTGTAAAAATCTATGTTTTAAAACATTATCAATTATCAATTTCATCAATTTTAATTTCAGAATTTTTATATTTATTTCAACTACTAATATTTTACCACTTAATTCTTTATACTTTATAGCTTTGTTAAGCGATCTTTTCCAAAAACCAACAATAATATTAGAAATAACTTTTCTTTAAAAGCATGTAATAGTTTGGATAAGAACCAGTTCTAGTAATTTTGTCTATAACAATTGACCAAATTTCCTTAATAGATTGTAGTTCACAGTAATAAAATGCAGTATAAAGCAGATTATGGTTATACTTTTTAGCAATTTTAATTCATGCTAAAAAAATTTTAGTCATATATTTGATTATATCAACATCAACCGCAACTCTTCCCAATGATCCTCTGGTTAGCAACAACAAAAACTGAACTATAGCAAAATGTATAGAAAAGTGACGAGGTGGATACTAATACTTAGTTCTATAAGTAGGAGCAGCTTGTTGTCGATGAAGTCTAAGCATCTAGATATGAAACACCAAGGACTGGGCATCAAAAGAATAGTTTTCTTTGGGGTAAGTTTTCTTTCTGGCAGATTATCCAAAGTATTTGGCATCCAAACCAGAAGGTTTATTCTGGGAACAAGTCTGTAGAAGTAATCAAGGTGCATTTCTAAGTAGTAGAAATAGAGAAGCTGAACTATACAACTGTAAAACTTACAAGAAGAACCTCACATACTCTCATTGGCCCACCACTTTTTTTCAAAGAAATTTTTGTAAAAAGTGGCTGTTTTAGCTTACCTCCTCTAAATGATTAATATCATGTATACCAAATAAGTTAGTATTGTTTATCTCCCAAATTGAAACATGACAACAAACATGTGTATACACATGCCTCGAATGCAATAGATATCTGTATAAACAATGCTTCGAGACACTGTTCTGACCTCTCTATCTTAGGCTGGTCAATGAAGTTTTTCATATTGGGTTTTTATTTTTGCATACTAGTTTAGAGAAAAATAGAAGTAGAGACTAATTTGTATAGTCAGTATATAATTTTTTTAAGCTACCTACAGGCTTATAACCATGGCATTAAGATTAGCAAATTTTTTGGTTTGGTTTTGTTAAATTATCAAATCTAGGTTTGTTTTAACCATTCTAATAGGTTTAGATTACAGATAAAATAGTTTGAGTCTTATTCTTGTATAACAATTTGTAAAATATAGCTTTAGCCAGAGAAACCTCTTGTGGATTCTCAATACAAATTATTAATAAAGATAAAGGCAAAACCTCACCTTAAAAAAAAAA
>CAJVPZ010000372.1:0-20140 GCA_910592135.1 Racocetra fulgida | reverse complement strand
TTTGTTTTTTTTTAATATTTATATTTATTTATTTTTTAATATTAATATATTTTTTTGATAAATCCATATATTTAAAATAATAGAACTTTGCCGACTGCATGGGATATTGAAAATAAATCACAGTTTCTTAGCATAGATTCAAATAAGCATAAAGTAAATTACATGGGTAAGATCAATATGAACATAAATTTTAGGGATATTGCCGACTTGATCTAGCTTTTATATTTTACTATTATAAAGCCAATTAAGAAATAGAGCTAATGAGCTGATAACATCCCTAATAAATTTTATTAAGCATATTCAATCATATAGTTTTAATCAATGTCTTGATTTAACGAGTAGACTAATATTTCAAATTTTTTTAAATAAAGGACCCAACGAAGTTGCTGCTATAATTAAAACAAATAATCCGATTTCATCGCACGTTGAATCTTTTTATTTTGAAATTAAAATTATAAATAAAGGAAAAAATGGATAATTTTAACATTAATATCCAACTCTCTAAGCGTATGTTTAGCACTTAGAGGATGTTAATTGTTACTTTCACATTTTATTCTAATCTCTATGAAAGAATAATTGGAATCGGATTTTGCACAAACAAAATTGGTGATTCAAATAACACAAATATCATGTTTGCATGTATGCCCGGTAATGTCAAAAATATTAGAATAATAAAGTATATTTCTAATTACCACTAATAAGTTGAACACCTTTAGGACAAAAAACTAACTCATGGGGTTACCATGGCGATGATGGATATTCCTTTTGTTCTGGAGGTGGCGAGCCGTATGGGCCATCATTTACTACTGGTGATACTATTGGATGCTATATAAATTTCAAAAATAAGATAGTATTTTATACTAAAAATGGAGTAAATCTAGGTAATTGTTATTTAGTATTTAAATTTTAGCATTTCCAAAGATTAGATATGAATTTGATCTTTTATATTATATTTCAAGGAATTGCATGCATTCTGCCCAATGGTTTAGAAAATATTTTGTATCCTTGTATTGGACTTAGATCGAAAGAAGGTCTGTAGAAGCAAATTTTGGAGATAGAAAATTTGAATATTCTGGAAAGTCATTTAAATAATTCATAACCATAATCGCTGTTCGATTGTTTAATATATTGTTTCACATTTATCTTATCTATTTCTATTAGTAATGAATGATAAAGATATCAGTGACAAATTAAACAATGTATTCGCATTTGAATATGATGAAACTCTTAACATATTAACCAAATCATTGGAAAAAAAATCCAAGTAATCCAATTGACTTAAGTTATAGAGGAAGAATCTTTTTTATTATAGGAAACTATAAAGAAGCACTTGAAGATTTGACCAAATTACTAAAAATTGAACAAGATAATTTAATAGCATTAAGATATCGAAGTGAAGTTAATTATTTAATGAAAAAGTATAAGGAATCAATTGGTGACTTGGAGAATTTATTAAAGATTAAACCAAATGATACATGGGCACTAAAGGCTATTGAATTAGCTAAAGAAGCGTAAATATAAGCCTTAAAATTACAAAACTTGGTAATTTAATAAAATCACTCATCTAATAACATATTACATCTGCTGTGTTGGCACAATCAAACACTATAGCTCGTAAGTTAACAGTATAACCGATACCAAATATTTTTCAAATCAAAAACATCAATTCAATACTAATAATTACAACTGACACATCAACACAATCAAACATTATAGCACGTGAGTAAATAATGTAAATTATAAGAATACTTTTCAAGTAAAAAAGATCGATAATTCAATTCTAATAACATATTACATCTATTACATTGACACAATCAAACACTATAGTACGTAAGTAAATAATATAACTGATTAGAATAATAATTCAATTCTACTAACATATTACATTCTGTTATGTCAACACAATCAAATAATATACAATAGTGCGTAAGCTAACAGTATAACTGATAAGAATAGTTTTCGATAATTCAACTTCAATAACATATCACATCCGTTGCATCAATACAATCAAATACTATAGCGAGTAAGTTAGTAATTTACTATATTTTTCAAGTCAAAATATCAAAAATCAATTCTAATAACATATGACATATTTACATCAACACAATATCACTATAATAGTGGGTAAGTTAACAGTATACTGTCCAGAATATTTTTCAAGTCAAAAATATCGATTATTCACTTATTACATTGTTATTGATAAGAATATTTTTTAAGTCAAAAATATCAATAATTCAGTTCTAATAACATATTATATCTGTTTTGCTAACGTAATCCAACACTATAGCATGTAAGCTAATAATATAGCTTGATAAGAATATATTTCAAGTCAAAAATATCAACAATTTAATTCTAATAACATATTACGTCAACACAAACACTATAGCAAGTAAGTTAACGGTATAACTGATAAAAATTGTAATTTAATTCTAATAACATATTATATCCGTTATGTTAAACACTATAGCACGTAAGTTAACGGTATAATTGATAAGAATATTCTTCAAGTCAAAAATTCTACAATTCAATTATAATAATATACTACATTTATTATATCTATCATGTCAACACAATCAAACAATACTACAACAGTCAGTAAGTTAACAGTATAACTGATAAGAATATTTTCAAATTAAAATATTGATAATTTAATTTTAATAATATATTACATCTATTATAGTCGGTAAGATAATTGCACAAATGATAATAAGAATTTTTAAATAAAAAATATTGATATTCAATTCTAATAACATATTACATCCATTGCAATAGTCGGTAAGTCACCAGTATAACTGATAATTATCCGACATTTCATTTGATCATGTGAATTTTTTTGCCATGATATTTTTTTACATGAAATTACGTAATCAGTTTTACAAAATATCACAGAAAAAATTCACATAGTCATATTAACTATCGGATAACATCATTATTAAACATACGTACGACAAAGTAAAAAATATCGATAATTCAATATTGTGTCT
Source organism: Racocetra fulgida (assembly GCA_910592135.1). Taxonomy (NCBI): domain Eukaryota; kingdom Fungi; phylum Glomeromycota; class Glomeromycetes; order Diversisporales; family Gigasporaceae; genus Racocetra; species Racocetra fulgida. The sequence continues at coordinate 17,156 of CAJVPZ010000372.1, read as the reverse complement.
ATTACGTCGAATATTATAAGCTAGTAAGTAAACAGCATAACTGATAAAAATATTTTCAAATCAAAATTATCGATAATTCAATTTTAATAACAATATATCAAACAATATTACAACAGTCGGTAAGTTAGTAGTAAAAAATATTGATAATTCAATTCTGTTAATATATTACTTCCGTTACATAACATCATCAAACACTATAGCAAGTAAGTTAACAGTATAACTGATAAGAATATGTTTTAAGTCAAAAATATTAATAATTCAACTCCAATATTATTACATCTGTTGCGTCAATACAATCAAACATTATAGCACGTAAGGGAACAGTATAATTAATAAGAATGTTGTTAAATCAAAAATATTAACAATTCTAATATATATTACGTCTGTTATATGACACAATCAAACATTATAGTACGTAAGTTAATAATATAGCTGATAAGAATATTTTTCATATCAAAAATGTCGATATCTCAATTCTTATAACCTGTTACATCTGTTATATCAACACATTTTAATGCTATAGAATGTAAGTTAGTAGTATAATTGACAAGAATACTTTTCAGATCAAACATAATAATAATTTAATTCTAATAACATATTACATCTGTTATGTCAACACAATTGAACACTATAGCGCGTAAGTTATCAATATAGCTAATCAGAATATTTTTCAAGTCAAAAATATTGCTATTTTAATTATGTTAATATATTACTTCTATTGTATCAATACAAACTAAACACTATAGCGGGTAAGTCAACAGTATAAATGATAAGAATATTTTCAAATTAAAAATATCAATAGTTCAATTCTAATAGTATATAATATCTTTACATCAACACGATCAAACATTATAGCAAGTAAGTTAATAGTATAACTAATAAGAATATTTTTCATATCAAAATATTAATTCAATTCTAATGATATATCACATCTGTTACATCAACAAATCAAATATTACAACAGTCCGTAAGTTAATAGTTTAATTATTAAGATTATTTTTCGGCCAAAAATACTAATAATTCAATTCTAATAACATTTTATATCTGTTATGTCAACACAATCCAACAACTACCATAGTGTGTAAGTTAATAGTACAACTGATAAAAATATTTTTCTAGTCAAAAATATTGATAATTCAATTCTAAGAATATATTATTTCTGTTACATCAACACAATCAAACAACGCCGCGTTAGTTTGTGAGTTAACAGCATGACTAATCAAAAATACTAATAGTTCAATTATAATAATATATAATATCTGTTATCACAATTTTAAACACTATAGCGAGTAAGTTATTAGTATAACTGAACAGGATGAACCGTCGATATTACACGACTGATCCTTCACCCAGTGTGCAACATATAAAAAAATTATTTTACAATACCAGATCAGTCCGTTAGTACATGTTATGATTTATAATCCCACACTATTTTTATTATAAGAAAATGGTGTGGGATTATAATCATAACATGTACTAGCGGACTGATCTGGTATTGTAAAATAATTTTTTTATATGTTGCACACTGGGTGAAGGATCAGTCGTGTAACATCAATGGTTCCTCCTCCTGTTGTATAACTGATAAGAATATTTTCAAATCATCACTAATTCAAATCTGATAACATATATCTGTTACGTACATCAATACAATTAAACATTATAATAGTGTGTAAGTTAAGAGTATATCTAATAAGAATTTTTTATGTAAAAATATTGATAATTCAATTCTAATATTATATCTGTTATATTAATATATAAAACAATACTAAAATAGTGAGTAAGTTAACAGGAGAACTGATAAAGACATTTTCAAGCTAAAAATCTAAATAATTCAATTATAATAATATATTATATCTGTCACATCACTCAATCAAATACTATAGCACGTAAGTTAACAGTATAACTGATAAAAAATAATTTTTAAGCCAAAAATGTCAATAAATTAATTCTAATAACAAATTATATCTGTTATATCAACACAATCAAATACTATAGAATGTAAGTTAACAGTATAACTGATAAGAATATTTTTTTAAATTAAAAATATTAATTTCATATTATATATGCAATAACAACACAATCAACACTATAGCGAGTAAGTTAACAAAATAACTGATAAGAAGTAAAAAAATTGATACTTCAATTCTAATAATATATTACATCTGTTATATCAATGCAATCAAATGCTATAGCGAGTAAGTTAACAGAATAAGAATATTTTTCAAGTCAAAAAAGATCGATAATCCAAAATTATTATAACATACTATACCTGTTATGTCAATATAAACAAACATTATAGCGAGTAAGTTAATAGTATAACTGATAAATATTTTTTATATTTTTCAAGTCAAAAATATCAATATTTCAATTTTAATGACATATTACTTCAATATAATCAAATAACACTACAATAGCCGGTAAGTTAATAAGAATTTTTTTAAGTCAAACATATCGATAATTCAATTCTTATAACATATTATATCTGTTAAATCAAAACAATCAAATAATGCTACAATAGTCTGTAAGTTAACAGTATAACTGATAAGAATATTTTCAAGCAAAAAATATCAATATTTTAATTCTAATAATATATCATTTCTGTTACGTCAATGCTAATAACACTAAAATAGTCAGTAAGTTAACTGTAAAGCTGATATAAATATTTTCAAATCAAAAAATATTGAAAATTCAATTTCAATAATATATTACTAAACATTATAGCGAGTAAGTTAGCAGTATGGCTGATAAGAGTATTTTTTAAATTAAAAATCTCAATAATTCAATTCTAATAATATATGACATCTGTTATCTTAACACAAATACAATAGGCTGTAATTTAACAATATAACTGATAAAATATTTTTCAAGTCAAAAATATTCTTAATAATTCAATTCTAATAATATGTAATAGCGAGTAAGTTAACAGTATAAGTGATAAACATATTTTTCAAGGCAAAAATATCGATAATAACATATAACTTTTGTTACTTTAATACAATTAAACAACACCACAATAGTCAGTAAGTTAACTATATAAGCAATATGAATATTTTTAAGTCAAAAATCTTGGTGATTCAATTCTAATAATATATTACTTCTGTTATACCAACACGATTAAACACTGTAGTATGTAAGTTAGCAGTGTAACTAATAAGTGCATTTTTTCAGCAAAAGTCTTAATAATTCAATTCTAATAACATATTGTCTCTGTTACATCAACACAAACAAATAACATTATAATAGTGTGTAAGTTAATAGTATACCTGATAAAAATATTTTTCAAGTCAAAAATATCGATAATTACATATTATTTTTGTTATATAAACACATTCAAATACTATAGCAAGTAAGTTAATTGTATAATTGACAAGAATATCTAAGTCATAACTATCGATAATTCAAATATAATAACATCTTACTTATGTTGCATTAACACAATCAAATGCTATAGCGAGTAAATTAGTAGCATAACAGATAAGAATATTTTCAAGTCAAAAAATCAATATTTCACTTCAGTTATATTGTTAACTTACCCGCTATTGTAGTCTTGTCTGATTTGTCTATTGTGATAATATAATCGATGTAATATGTTATTAGAATTGAATTATCTATATTTTGGCTTAAAAAATATTCTTATCAGTTATGTTGTTAACTTACGGGCTATAGTGTTTTATTTTATTGACGGTTTATTTCACCGAAGCTCATTTCATAGACAAATTTTTTTTATAAATTCCACCAACATTAACTCTAATTCTAACCTGACCTAACGACAATGACCAGAATTATTTTGTCAGTGAAATGAGTTTCGATGAAATAAACTGCCGATGAAATAGAAAATAAATGTCGGTGAAATAACATGTCGGTGAATTGTTGTCAGTGAAATGTTATTTCTACAAAACGGGCGTCGGTGAAGTGAGCTGAACCGGAATATTTTTTAAATCAAAATACTGATATTTTAATTTCAATAATATATTAAATCTGTTATATTAACAAATCAGCTATATTAGAAAGTAAGTTATTAGTGTAGTTGATAAGAATATTTTTTATATCAATTCTAACAACATATTATATTTGTTATGTTAATGCTATAGCATGTAATTAATTGTATAACTGATAAAATATTTTTAATTAAAAATCAAATTCTAATAATATTAAATCTGTTATATCAATGATACTACAATAGTCTGTAAGTTAGCAGCATAATTGATAGAATACTTTAAATAAAAATAGCGATAATTCAGTTCTAATAACATATTACTTCTGTTGCATTAACATAAACATTGTAGCGGGTAAGTTAACAATATAACTGAAGAATATTATCTGTTAAAATATCAATAACTCAATTTAATAACATATCCATTATATTAAAATAATCAAACAATATCATAATAGTCGGTAAGTTAACAATATAAGTTGATAAAAATATTCAATATTTTTCAAGTCAAAAAAAATCAAATATTTTTCAAGCCAAAAATATCAATAATACAATTCTAATAATATACTATTTCTGTTACGTCAACACAATCAAACGACGATACAATAGACTGTAAGTTAACAGTATAACTGATAAGAATATTTTCAAGCCAAAATATCGATAATTCAATTTTAATAACATATTTCATTTATTATTCTATAGCTCGTAAGTTAATGGTATAATGAATAATATTTTTTAAGTCGAAATATCGATATTTCAATTCTAATAACATATTACATTTGTTATTAACACAAACACTATAGCTCGTAAGTTAATAGTATAACTTATAAGAACATCGGAAAGTTTGGAAAGTATTAAAAAGCAGTTCCGTTAATTTATCACTTTACCGACAATTTGGTTCACCGACAGTTAATTTACAGACAAGCTTATTTTACTGACAATTAATTCACAGACAAGTTCATTTCACTGACAAGTTATTTTACCTACAGCTCATTTCACCGACGAGTTTTTTTTTATAAATTGCGCTAATCTTAACTCTCATTCTGAATCTGATCCCAACAACAATGATTAGAATTACTTTGTCTGTGAAAAAAAGAGCGGTCAGTAAAATAAATTGTCAGTGAAATAAACTTGTCCGTGAATTAATTGTCTGTAAAATAAGCTTGTCCATAAATTAACTGTCGGTAAACTAAATTATTAGTGAAGTGATTTTTGATGAAATAATACGGATCTTTTTCAATAGACCATCTCCTGAATATTCACTTAAATATACTATAAAAATAAAAATTAGATTATTTTGAACGATCTTGTAAAACTCAACATAAATCCGAGTGACATTCCAAAGTTTCCGGTCTTGATCAATATGACTGTAACTATACGAAAACCCCCGAGTGTTAAAGATGACGATGCTATTATGGTTGTCGCGCTCACTGATCATGTAGATCAAGATACATGTATCACTGAGATAGATTGTCACTATTTAGCATCAGCACCACATCTGACTCGTCTAACTCCGGCTATAAAAAAAAATTCAATCCTTTTTATTAGTGGGGAATTTATTTTGCACAATAATAAAAATTATGTTCACGTCAAGAGTATGTCTTTTTCTGACCAACAAAAACCGCTATTGAATTCTGTGAACATTTCCTGGAAAACTGAAACTTCGAGCGAAGCAAGTAAATCTATAAGCATTGCCGAAAAAATAGCCGCAAGAGTTGATGCGGGTACTAAAAAAGAAGATTCGCTATCTGTGAGCCAAACTTCAACCATCATTGAACCTCCTGTTGCCAAAAATACCAAAAATAAAAAAAAATCATCCGTGATTAAAAATACAACTATAATCAAACCCTCATCTACAACTACCAAACCGTATGAACGAACTAGAAGCTATCGAAAACTGACAGATCTGGCAAAACAGGTATTGACTAATTCGAATGAATCAGAAATAACATCTCCCGTGTCTACTAATACACCAACTAAATAGGTGATTATAGCTAAAGATGTGCTATAAATTATATTATTATATATTATGTAAAAAATAAGCGATCTAACGATTCTTTAGTATAGCGTTTATGTATATATATATATATATATATATATGAACATCTATTAACAAATAGTAAACTTTGTAATAATTTTTGATTTTTTTTTTTAACAATTATACAATAACAAATATATTTTAAATAAATATTTTTTACCATATCGCATTATAATCTGCAGAAATTGACCAATCACAATTTAATTAAATATAAATTTATACATGTATTCAATTCAATTCATCAAAATATAATAAAATTACTGCTGTCTGTCTGCACCAAAGCACTTGATTGGTCATAACTAAATTCTTATGTAAGTGTATGGTTCATGACTTGAATTAACAGGTTCTGATCAACTTTTATAACAATAATAAAGATTATCCGCTATCACAAGTATGTTGACCATTTCAAAGTATCTGATTGGTCAGAACTAATAAGAGCACGACTCATGATTTCAAATCGTCAGTAACAGGCAAAGATTGTCAGTACGTGAGAAAATGGCGATTATCAACATTATTGATCATGTAATATCATGTTGAAAAATTTCGCATACCTGATAATGCCGTCATGAAATCTAATAATTGATGATAGCATGTGAAAAGTAGTAATTTTTGCATATATTTTATAGCTATGCGTAAAAAATTGTAATTTTATATATGATGCCATCATTTTTATAGCACGCGCAAAATCTGTAATCTCACATATAAAACTTACTAAAAAAATGAAATTGTAATGTTGGTCGGATAATGATAAGATACCGTACCAATGTTTGTTTTAATAATTCAGGTAATTTGATAATTCAACAGATCAAAAAAGCGTTAAGCAAAGTAATTTACCCTGTGAAAATAGCAATGTAAACAGGACTAATCCCGCATAATCAAAATTACGGATGAGTATGATTCTAAATGACCTTCTGTATATAGGGGATGGCTAAAGCTATATACCTACGTAATTTTAACGTTTTAACCGTTTAAATTAAAATTAAGATTAGGATTAGGGTTAGTTTGGTATTGATATGCGAAGAGAAATATGGGTAAAATTGCCTTCCCAGCATTTTTAATTAGTGCCCCAAAATATGTTAAGACTGTCGTTTTTCATCTTTTTACATTTTCTTTATTTTTTGACTTCTTCAGGCTGATCTGTGTAAACAAGATTTCGCAATTCCAGTTGGTTGATTTACGTAAAAAGTCCTGTAAGAACATGGCTTTAGACGACCCATATATAGTAATTCTTAATAATGAATACTGTGAGAAAATGCTAATTCTGAGGAGGGTGCAGTTTTAATTTCGCATTATCTGTCGCAACCCTCCTTCTCTCACAAAGAAATCTGCTATTTTATTATAGATACTGGATATAAATATCACATGGCCATGTTTATAGCCCATCACTAAGAGTGACTGTCTAGCATTTTATTAATTTTGGGTACATATTGTTAGTAAATTGTTACCCAGTGTGATGTAGGTGGAGAATACATATATTAAATAATTTGTTGACACAAGTAATGCAATAGGGGCACCGGTGGCACCCCACTTCACTTATATTTCAACAGAATAACAAATTTTGAATTTGTTCAATCAAGCATAATTAATAGTCATATCTATAACCAGTTTTAAGCCATATTTTAAAACTTGATTTATGTATATACTTCAGAACAGAATTTCGATATACAACCAACCAGTTTAGCAAAATAACATTTCTAATTTTATAATTAATGATTTAACAAAGTAAATAATCAGGTTAGAAAAAAATTTATTTGTGAATATATGCAACAACAAATCATGAGATAAACTTTCCTTTTTTTTCATATTTAAATAATAAATATCGCGGCTAAAACTTAAAACAGCCAAAGCTTGAAATTTTAAATACTCTGATATGAAATTTTCAAAAAATTTTAGGGTGCATGTTTTAGTTTTTCTTTTATAATTAGTTTAAAATTTAGAATTAGTTTTAATAATTAAAATGTATAAGTAGGTTTTAGTAAAATTTATATATTTAAATCAAGGTCCCTAATTTCAAGCTTCATCCATTTCGAACTTCAGCCATAATAATAAATAATAAATAAGCTGCATATTTTTTGTTGTCTATCATAAAAAAAATTGAATTATATCCCAGTCATTATAAATTTTAAGAATCATAATCTTCAAACTTTTCGAAATATTACCTCAATTGATATTATATAGACCCATCGCTCTCAAATACTTCCGATAATCCGTGTTGTATATTCTATCTTACTCTGAATTCCTAATATTCATAAATATCGCCAGATTTACCAATTCGCTGCATATCTCAAGTCTATCTACCAAGATTACACAAAATTTGGTATTGAAGAAGATGAAATTATTATCCTTCAAAATTGTCAGAATTTCCTTCATACTTCAAGAGCAAAGACCAAAATAAATAATATTCCTAAAAATTTTCGTAAAAATATTTATAACATGATTAACAGTTTTAACCAATTAAGAGTAATGTCATTTGTGCAATGGTTTCATTTAAAATTTGCAAAAAATGTTATTCCTAATACTGTAATAATCATCTAAGTTTTTTTCTTTCTTTTGTTGATGACTTACCACATAATGCAAATTTTTCATCTAAATATTTAGCTTATGAATTCGTTTGTCAGATGACTTCGCGTAATTAAATTATAAATAATCATTTTCGATTGTATAAATTATTAAAATTTATTTAACATTAATAAATTATAAATTAGCACTTTACATTATGTTGCGCATGATCAATTACAATATAGATAGTGTGAAAAAAAAAAAGCTTATCGTTATAACAGATCTAACTAAAATTGTAACTTGTAAGTTCTTCGTATTAGAACTAAAGTAATAAAGCAACAAACTAAATAAGCACTATCACTTATATAAATTGCTTGTGCATATAAATAAAGTAATTAATTACAGCGCTTTTCAAATTACTGTCACCAGCAGGTTCTACATATCACACTGGAAATCAGAAATCAAGAAAAAAATTCCAATCTATGTTTGGCTAAAAATTATTCTAATAATTTTTTAAGCAATCATAGATTGGCATTTTTTCTAGATTCTTGATTTCCGGTGTGATACGTAGAATCTGCTGGTGACAGTAATTTGAAAAGCGCTGTAAAATCAAGGTCAAATACTTTTTTATCGAAGATAGTGAAGATGGAGAACCAACTTGAGACTAATCCAACTTAAGCGATAAATGCGATTGGCTAACACTAACTTCTAAAGCTTAAATTAGACTAAACTCCTTATAATTAGATAATCAATTTGATATAATCGATATGATCGTAATGTATATGATGTATAAATTACATCAGATTCAATAAAAATATAATAATGGATTAACCGATGAATCAATGTATCTCTATATACTGTGCCATAAATACAGTATTTTTTAAATTGCTAAAACTTTATGTAGGAAATGCTTTTTAAAAAATTAGCTGGTAACTTTATATATAAAACAGAATTTTACATAACTACTAATTAATCTTTTAAAAAAATATCACCATAAAGAATTATAGCAATTCAAAAAAAAACCGATTTTAAAATTGCAATAACTCTGTATTACAGCGCTTTTCAAATTACTGTAACAGCAGGTTCTACGTATCGCACCGAAAATCAGGAATCAAGAAAAAATGCCAATCTATGATTGGCTAAAAATTATTCTAATAATTTTTTAACCAATCATAGATTGGCATTTTTTCTAGATTCTTGATTTCCAGTGTGATGCATGAATTTGCTGGTCACAGTAATTTGAAAAGCGCTGTAATTAGAACTTGTAACATCACATTCAAACTATACCATGATCTTTAATTAGGAATTATACAAAAATATTGAAATTATATCTAAATCATCATACAATTTTTAATCAAAAACTATTCAAAAATTGTAATTCTGTATTCAAAATATAGCTTCACTTTTGATTAAAAACTATACAAAACAATAACTTTCATCCAAACAATAACATTACATCCAAACAATGACTTTACATTTGATAACAAATTTTTAATTAAGATTAATCCAAAATAAAAACTTTACATCTAAACGATAACATATCCTTTAAGGCTTTATCTTTACTAAAGTCTTAATTCTTTATGAAGAACTTTACCTTTTATTAGAAATTTCACTGTCTATAAAAATTAGTCTTTATAGAGATTTCACAGGTTTCATGAGTTTCGCAGGTTCCAAAGATTTTGCAGATTTCATCAGAGGTTTTGTCATTTGAAATAACAAAGTTTCGTCTTTTGTCATTTTACTAAAAGGTTTGTTTAACAACATTAGACCTAATTCGTGAATTTAAATAATATTATCAATGAACACACCGATTAACAGATTGACCCACTATGCTTGATTAAGCAAATAAAATAAACCTAATAAAGGTATCATATAATAAAAAAGCAAAAATAATTGACTCCGTCATAACTCTGAACAATACAAATATAATTCATTACAAATGAAATGAATTAACTAGAACGAAAATTATAACAAAATGAGATGGTTAGAACAAAATTCTTATTATCACAAACTGAATTAATTAGAACAAAAAAACAATTAATTAGAATGAAGTATACAACAAAATAATTTGGTTAAAACGTGATGCTTATAAATATTTAATTATTAAACACTACATACGTACGTACATATTAAAAAAAAATAATGCATTACTGTATTAAGAAATTTATCCTTTGTTAAGCATATTCAAGGAAATATTGCGACAATCATAATTCTGCATGCAAAATCATCAATACTTCTGCATCATGCAGGCATAGATAATATGAATTGGTTAGATCTATTCAATTTCAGATTAATTCTCCCATGATAAATAATGAATTGTAGACTAATAAATGAAAGATAATTATATATATACGATCAAAACAAACTCCTCCCTGACTAAATTTCATCAATTAATTCAAACAATCGATCTCTCAAAATATATAATTTTAAATCAATTTAAAATGTCCTTCTTCATAAACCAAATTCTCGAAATTGAACCGCTTGAATATGGTGAACAAATACTTGACTTAAACATGTCTAACATTATTACAGCACAATCAACAGAAATACAAAATGAGACTCAATCATATACACCGCCGCGTACAACTTCAACCCAAGAAATTACTCCTTGGTCAATTTTCACGAATATGCAAGAAATAATAAACCAATTTGAAAATACAATTTTGCATCAATTCCCATGTGTTCTCTGCTCGATTTGTTCTAAACTCATGTATCCTAAAAAGGCCGAATGGATTTCACGAAATCCAAATTTTCAATATTCACTTATTACTATATATCCAGCTAAACAGTTAATTACAAATCCTAACCCACCTTCAAACCGAATTGCTATATGCTCTTCGTGTAAACGTGATCAAAATTGTAACTACCCACCATACCTCTTTCCGATTCCACCAGAAATCAATTCAGTGCTGCTGGAAAAACGCAAATATTTATCCCTTATATTCTTACACTGCTCTCTAGGTCACACACCTGGTTCGAACCCCTTTTCTGAATACAGATCATTAGTAGGTACTATGAACTATTCCCGAAACATACACACGTTTAATTTATATTCAGGAATATTAGGCGCTTATTTAGATTCATCAATTGAACTCTTAACTAATAATCAAACTGCACATCTGCCTTGGTTTGTTGATTCATTAACAAATGCCATCAATTGGCTTATACAAAATAATCCTTATTTACGCACATATTTAAGAATGATCCCTTCAAACTTAAATACAACCAATCCTTTTTCATTAGCAGTTCACATACCTGATGAAGAAGACGCACCTCCCTTTCAACATGGTAATATAGTAGTCCCTCACCAAGACTTTTCTATGGAAATTCATAATGAAGACGCTCATTATAGTCGACTAATGGCTGGCTTCCTAATAGATGATGAATCAAACAAAATTCCAATTGCACTAAACGACCCTCACCTTGAACCATTACTTTTCCCCGATTTATACCCGATGGACATAGATATTATTATGAAATAAGAAACCAACTAGAAAACATCCAACATAATTATGACACATTTGGAAAATATATAAAACATCAATTACTTTCCAAAGATTCGCGGTTTCGTCTGCATCATTATTGGTCTGCATGGGCATATTTACAATTAAAAAAACTCAGAAACTTCCAAAACAAACAACGGTTAATTCGACAATCAGATATTAATACAACTCACCGCCCACCCACTGCCATTCAAATCATTGAAAGAAGCACATATACTAATGAATGGCGTTATGATGAATCAAAAACATTTACTATTCCAACCTTCATTCGAACAGGAAGTACTTACTTTCAACAGAAAACAATGCATCTAAATATAATGATCCGTGAACTCGGTCTCCCAACTATATTTATCACGCTATCAATGGCTGAGAGTCAATGGCATCATCTTCATAATATTCTAGCCAATATGGACAATAAAGATACTTTACCAACCAACAGACCATTACATACAACCTTACATTTCATATATAGATTACAAAATCTTAAAAAATATATATGGAAAGATACCGACATTAGCGAATAGGGAACCTATAAACACTTCTTTGATAGGATAGAATTTCAGAATCGAGGGGCCGCACATCTACATGGTGTCTACTGGACAACCGATGACATACAAACGATGATTAACGCAAATACTATACGTTCAACACTTCCGAATCCTAACTTAGAGCCCGCGCTCTATCAAAAAGTTCATGCTCTACAAATACATACATGCAACTCTAAATGCGGAGAACCAGCCTTACCAGATTCTGTATGTAAAAAAGGATTTCCCCGCCCATTTTCGGAATATACTTATTACGACCCATCCAACTACAGATATACATACCGCTATATAACTCCCGAAGATCAATGGATAGTTCCATATCATGCACTAACTCTTATGATATGGAATGCTCATATAAACGTACAATACATAACAAATAAAGGACTTGTCTGATACATAACAAAATACATCAGCAAACCCAAACCAACCCATTTATTTAATATAATTGATTAATCATATTATAGAGAATATATTCATGCCTGCCGAATGGGATCAATGGAACTAATGTTTTTATTACTCGACGAACGAATTACGAATTCGTCAGTGCAAGTTTAATATTTAATAACTGATCCTCCAAATATACATACCAAAGCTGTCCTGCCTCTACATATGATCAATCCACTTAACGATGATCTATTCTGGAGTGATAAAATAGAGAAATATTTTGCCTGACCCCTTGACCCTATATTCGATAATATAACATACAAAACTTACTACGAATCATACGAAATCAAAAAAACAATTTCAAATGCATCCCGAAAAATATTGTACAATGATCAACTAAGAAATACTGTTTTAGAACATACGAATCGTATATTTACACGTATGTGATTTTTACGACTAGAACACAGTGAACCATTTTTTTACCAACAACTTTTATTAAGACTCCCATGCAGATTAGAAAACGACTTACTTGGTGAATTTTCGTCATATCGCGATCACTTTTTGACACAATTTCTAACTATATTCCAATCCATGCATAAACAAAATCGTGAATTCATTATAAATCAGACAACACACGCCACAAACCAATTTGATACCCTAATCGAACCTATAATCTTATCACTCCAGCACATAATAACATCCAACATCCTCGATTTTATCAAATTACAATTAAATTCACTCAAAATCTTGCCACGAGCCCTACCTTTAAATGCAATGATTAATCTACCTCCAAGTCAATACCGCAGTATGCAAATACTAACTAATTACCTAGGCCCACAAGACAACTCTCACTACTCTTACTTCTTTATTACAGGGCTGGCGGGAGTCGGCAAATCATTTATCATCTACTTGCTATTAGATCACTTTCAAAAAAATAATTGTAACTATTTGTTGATGGCCTCCACAGGTATTGCCGCACAAAATATTGGTGGAACAACTATACACTCCACATTAAAAATTATATCTAATGAGCAAGGCTTTCGTACACTTGCTTTTCGTGACCCTAATTTTAGTGATTTTCTTCGTCAAATTCGTATAATTATTATCGATGAAATTTCAATGGTATCTGGTCCAATGCTAACTTATATCTCCGAATTATTTGAATCTCTTCATAAAAACAATCATCTATTTGGAGGCATAAATGTTATAGTAGTAGGTGACCTAGCACAATTACCACCAGTCTGTGGCCCTCCCGTATACAAATCACAAATATGGAAAATTTCTATCCCTTATTCTTACGCGAACCCCAACGACAAAACCAGGACATAAATTTTTTTAACCTTTTGCAAAAAATAAGAATGGGTATGATTGATGACAATGTATAGCAAACACTATTACAAAAAGAGAATGAAACTGCAACAACCTCTCAAATAAATACGAACTTAAACATCACTCATATTGTAGGTTACCGAAAAACTGCATATCAAATTAATGAGATGATATGTTCAATGATCCCCATTCAAGAAGACAAATTTTTGATATCAAATTGTATTGACACTTACGACAGCCAAACCTGTAATAATAATACAATGCATTATCTGTTCAAAAACAAGACAAATCTACCCACAGCAGTAAGAATCCAACTCGGTGCAAGAGTTATGTTCCTAAATAATATTCAACATAAAGACCATATTGCAAATGGCACCATCAGCATTATAGCCGATATTGATTTAAATTCAGAACTCGTCCATGTTAGCTTTTGTGTTGAAAGCGCAATTGTTAATGTCTCCTTTTTCAAATATATTGATAACTTCTTTCTCAACGAAATGCCTGCTAGTCGTACACAATACCCTATTCAAAACGCATTCGTCCTTACAGTTCACAAAACTCAAGGATTGACTCTTCCAGATATATCACTGAATCTAGACAATCAAATATTTGAAGCTGGTCAATCCTATGTAGCATTAAGTCGTTATACCAAGTGGGACCATATTAAAATACAATCCTTAAACTGCGCCGCATTCATGACAGATCCATCTATGGTAAAAGAATACGAACGATTAGAAAGCATCGCAAATGAACCATTACCACTAAAAGAATCTGAATAACCAAAACATCATTCTTTACCAACATATCTCACTAACATAAATATAACCTAACTTATTACTAATTATAAATAAATACCTAATATATATACGTTGTTATAAAAATAAAACAAAAGCCCAAATCGTATGTCAATAAACCAACTAATACCAAAAATATGTGCATAAAAACAAAACACTATATTGAACCAAATAATTCATCATAAAACTTAAAAGTATTATTAAATAAAAAAATTCTGACCCATTAAATATTAGCAAAAATATATCTTTACTAAATACGCACACACTTAATTTAATAATAAAAATATGGATTTCTAATAAGAATCACTTCTAATCCTTCAACTACAAGATCTCCAAGTAAAGCAATTATTACCTAACTTCACAACTTTATAAACCCAATACTTTTTATCAACAAAAAAAAATATTAACATCAACAAACCAAGCCTTTAAATACTAAAACAATTAAACTCACAATCCATATCACAATAAAATCAGAATACACAATTTATAATTAGAATGACGTAATCACAACAATCGAAAAGAAATCATAATTGAATTGTTAAAGCAAAACAACAATACACTTAAAACATAAAGAAATAAAATAAAATAAAAATAAATATTGATCCCTTAAATACTTATAATACTTACCTTTCGACTACAATCTTAATCTAAATTACTAATAAATAAAATAAATAAACATGCATAAAATTTTTGAATCTTTATTTTTAAACTCTCTAAAATTTATACCACAAATAAATAAAAAAATAAAAATCTATTAATTACAAAAATTTACTAATAACTAACTTCTAATCTTTAAGTAAAATACTCCACATAAAACTTTACTTATAATGTTCACTACATTTATATAAAAAGTTTATAAAACAAATAATTAAAAATTCTAAAGAAATTCCAATTTAGCTTTAACTAAACCTGGCGGCGAAGCCGCCCGAATGTGCTATACTAGTTAATAATAAAAAATTTGTTATTTTAATTTATAGTTTCGTTTGCAAATTTCCTAGCATTCGAAGGTTCTTCTTACGAAATTTTAAGGGAGGTTTAAAATGAAATAGAAAATAATCTTTTTTTTTTTCAGTGTTAAGGTGAGGTCATGCCTCTTGTATCTTTATTAATTTTTAAGTTTGTATACTACTATACAACCTTGTTGCTCACTCATGCACTTACTATTGAACTAATTTTTGAATATAAAACTTGAACTACTTTATCTGTGACCTAAACCTACCAGAGTATTCTATATTCCATCTCTGTATTACCTAGTTTTTGTGTTTTACAACTAACTAATTCCAGTTATATAACTGTATTCTCTTCATAATTCACAATTAGACCTCAGTAACTTCTAATTTGGTTTATTCAAGTAATTGGTTTCTAAAGGCTTTCCAAATTGATGTGTCTGCTGAGAGTTTCTTATGCATATATTTTAAGCCAGATTTCTGTTACCTAGTTAGATTTGTTATATAACAAAGTTGGTATTATATAATAGATTAGAACTTATCTTGGGTTTGTGTTAACTGAGTTATACCAGTTTGCATTTTTTCATTTCTATAAATATTTAAACCTTCTATTTATTTGCCCAGATACTATTAACCTATATTTCAAATTAGGGACCTGCTGCTGCTACCAGTTTGTTATCTGTAGATCTTTATCATTCTTTTTTAATCTTTCATATACTTGTATATTTTTCTATCTCTTTTGTATTCTCTTTTATAGTATTAATTAGAAATTTATTTCAAAATATATCTCTTCTAGCTATTGGTCTTTATTGTATATATTGTATAACTTCCAATTTGAAGTATTTTAACTTTGGTTGATACAATATTTATACTAGTAAATCTTTAACTCTTTTTGGTATAGACTTCTATATAAATATGATTAAAGCTTTGATTTAGTATATTTAAATGAACAAAGATAAATTATACTCTTTATATTAAATAATCTTCTTTAGTAGATTGTTTCGCAGAGTCAGAGGTGTTTTTGATTTCAGTTAAGGCATAATTCTTTATTACAGCCCATAGTCATATATTATCACTTCTCTTACTATTTAGTTTTGGCTACTATCATATTGTTATAGAATGAGTTGTAGTATTAGTTTTATTATTAAGTTTATTATTAGTTATTATTAGTATATTATTAGTT
>CAJVPZ010000371.1:0-20151 GCA_910592135.1 Racocetra fulgida | reverse complement strand
GATGTGAACAATCGATTAGTTGCAACTATAGTTGGCAACTAATCGATTGGTAAAATATTTACCAACTCGGAACACTATGCCTATAGATCCAACATCATATGGGGGCGTCCCCATATAATGGTAAATTATCAAGAATGTTGATATTTACAATTATGTTGCTGATATACTGTTACTGCTGATATACTACAAATATTTGGCGGATCAATAGTGCATATCAGTATATATCGGATGTTTTGTATCTGATATTTACCCGATACTTATTAATTCGACCTGTGTTAAAGAATTTTTCAACTTTAAAAGAATATCTGATATTATAAGTATGTAGGTACTGTACGTACGTATTTGTGATATTTCACCATTTAATACTTGGAATCGGATCGGATAAATTTTAAATCAAATGGTACGAAATTTATCCGATCCGATTCTGATTATCGTTATTGATGGTTATAAAAAAATGGTTTAAAACATCGATGACCTAAATTACACAATCAATATAGTATAGCCGAATTGGGAATCTATACTACGTATACGTACTGATCTGGCGTTAGCGTCAGGGTTAGTAATTACAGTTGATCAATATAGCGATAGCTTTTAATTTCAGCCCATACTATACTGATCTGCTATATTCCAATTGGTTAATTTCGTTCAGTTAACGCGGTTGAGAAAAATTATTTTAAAAAAAAGTGTATGATTTGGATCTCTTGCAGTATAAGTGACACCATTAATACAGGTTATCCCCATTATATCAACCTTTAAATAACTCGGGATCCCATGCTTTAGATTTCAATAATTTTGGGCTCGTTAGAATCGTCTCGTCGAGACGTTCATTTTTTGTGGTAAAATCACCAAAAACTGATCAGTGAATAAAAAGTCAAATATTTTACCATTTTTAGTAGTAATGACGCAAATCCGCCCATATAGGGTAACCTGTAAAATGTATTATTCAAATTGATTTAGAATAGGTGTCAATTATACTGCAAGAGATCCCATGATTTTATAATTCTTGAATTTACTACAAATAACTCGTAAAGCAATTGCGAAAGAATTATAAGAAATGATTTGATTTTTTTTTTTTTTGGAAAATTCTAAATGTACACGGGTATTAATTTGCAAATCTAACATGCAAATCTAAACAAGTTGAATAAACGAAAAGTTAAGTACTATCAAAGTATAGGGTAAGGGTGTGCTTGGGAAATAGTGTATACCAAAATTTTGCAAGAAATTTTTTTATTTTAATATCCAAAAGGTGTTTCATAAGCGAAATTTGAGTTATAAACGCAATAATTTGACGTTACACCTGATCGTGGGATCTGATTGGCAGATATAGTGTTCAAATAGAAATTGCCTAATGATATATTAATTGATATTAAAATTCATGCATGTATAAATTATCTTAAAAATATTGCTGCTACTCTTGTTGAATAAATTCGGCCGTGTTTGTCAATTTGACATCAGTATTTTTTGTAAAGTTTAAAAACGGATTTCTTTTAAAGGAAGTCTTTCACGAGACATTGTTAATGATTTTATTATTCGTTATTTTTTAGTTCGTAATCGTAATAAATACAAATTGCATTACAATCACGTAAGATCATGCAATTAGTGCTTTAAATATACATGTCTATCATAAAAAATTATTACGTACGGTACTTAGTCTGCCGAAATTAGTCTACGTACGTAGTCTATATGCCGAAATTATTGCCGAAATTTTTTGAATTCTTTTCATCAAAATAGATTATGTAGCATAGTTACTTCGGAGGTTTCCTATAAAAAAATGTATCAATGCCGAAATGTTTGCCGAAAATTTTTTTCAAAAATAATTTAGACTCAAATTTATGCTCTGCTAATATGTAATCAATTTACCATATAGATATAGGTAATTGCCTATCACTATACATTATTAATAAATTTATCATATTGCCTATCACTATACATTATTAATAAATTTATCATAATGGTTAATCTAATATTGATAAAGTTTGATTGTATTAATACCTTTACTTAAAACTATACATGACATATGTAGAAATTATTGTGGATTTGTCCGAAAGTATTCGATATCACCAAATTACCAAAGTATTCTATCAAATTGCAAATCATAAGCACGTACGTAGAATAAGGGTGTTCTCAAGCTCCTTACTCAATAGATCGGAGGCAAAATTTTAAATACCGTATCACCCATTTTTTTAAATATCAGATTAGCGGAAATCGTAACAAGATCTTTAAGCTATCTTTAAGCTAAGTTACTCCTGCTAACCTGACATTTAAAAAATGGGGTAGGGGGGTGGTGCTTATTTATGGTAGAATACAGTAGTCGGAAATTGAATAAATTAATCAAATGAGTTATCATTTCGATAAACGAATTAACGAGATAAATACCATCATTTTTTTTCTTCAAAGAATTTACCATTGATAAAGATCACTCATGCATTACTTTTATTTTTTATATCAAACACAAATAGGCATTTTATTTTTAATTCTCGAGCTTTTAAACAAATAATCGATACCTTGATCTGACCGTAATAAATACAACCTATCTTTTAACATTTAATCAAATCGTAATGAATACTGCTATTCTATTTTTTTCGTTCAATAAAGTTAATTATATTATCTTAATATTAATATTGCAAAATTACTACGTATTCTTGATGGATCGTACCGATCCTGATGGAGTTTGACAAAAATTTATTTGAGTACTGTTCTTGATAGGGGTTCTAAAATTGATTCTAATTTTTTTTTTCATGTACATCACTATAGTAGTATAGTATTTTAGAGGCTCTTTTTTAGAACCCTATCAAGAATGGTATGTAAATCGAATTTTTTTCCTACCCTATAGGGGTCGTCTAAAGCATGGCACCTTCCGAAACCACCCGACATACGTCCCGGATTATTCCGAACAAACAAAAGCATGAAAATATAATACTAACCTCATCTATCCTATGTCTAACTTTAACCCTAATATTAATTAAAAATTGGAAAATCGGAAGATTCCAGGTTTTAGATGTCCCCCTATCGGGAATAGTACCGTTAAAATTTCGGCAGCCCGTTGAGTAGAAATTTTTTTAAGGTGTTTTATGTGTCAAATCACGAAAAATAGAAAAAAAGTATGCTCAAGTATTTAATTTTATAAATATTGTCGGTGTTGCTTATACAGTCGTCCCTCTATATAGTCACCTCCCATATAATCACACCATATGTAATCACATTTTTGTTTAGGCCAAACTAGACCTCCCTATAAGCACAACCTCTACATAAGCACATTTTGAAAAAAATTTACTATGTGCCCAACTGTGTGATTATATGGGAGGACGACTGTAGTAGTATAGTTGGAAATACAAAGGAAATTATGTAGGATTTAAAATAAAAGACAAGCGTATGGCATATGTATACGTATAAATAATATATTATATACGTATATAGTAGGTTATACATTACTACCTGCAGATAGTTAAAGTTAGGGTTAGGACTTGTACTTCATGTCACGTGTTAGGAGTATGGTTAGGGCAGTGTTGGGTTCGGGACAATTGGGACAAACTTGGGACAATTTAAATTTATTAATAACTCGAAATTTTATTATGAAGACATCGGTTTTATAAATTTAAATAAAAATAATTAAAATTTAATCATATCAATATATCATTTTGAAAGTTAAATAAAAGGTAAAAATATTCTAGGGCCATTGATGGGACATGTCCGGGACAAGGCTAAAATTGTCCGAACCCATCGCTGGATTAGGGTATAGGTTTATATGAATAGTTCAAATGTTAGTCTAAGAGTTTGATCAACTATCATACGTATGCATGAGTATAATAAATGCTTATTATTGTATTATAAATTACTAAATTTATTAACCCGACTATACTATTTTACATAAGACTCTATTGAGATGCTTGAGCGTTATCATGATCATTACTTAATTAATTGATTGTGATGTCATAAATCAAAGGGTCGTACTATTTTAAGTTGTACTAGTATTAGATCCCGTCATCATACAACGGGCTATAAGGTATGCTACAAATATGTTATGCGAATATTGCAAAGATCGTTGTATTAAATTGTTAGATCTGCATTTACAACTGTTTCTATAAATTCCGAGACACTTGAAACATGACCGAAATAATAAATTTTTGACATCAGCCAACATCAGTAATTTATTGATTCTGACTCGATAACTTGTGGATTCGGTTACTGGAAATATGAAAGCAGCTGAAACACCGACTATATTGAGTTTTGGTTGACGAAAAATTCATTGCAAGATTCGGATAAATGTTGGCACGGGATCCGTTACGCGCATGGATGCAACTGATTTCCGTGCAACAATCCAATTTTTTTTATATACAGTATATCGATATGTAAATCATTTTTTTTATTGATTTAATAGCTTATCGAATGAACGTTTAAATCAATAAAGGCAAAAATAATTTACATGCAAGTTAATACCGGTAATATTGGTTTGAATTTTCCCGATCGAAAAATGTCGAAGGGTGATTTTCCTAGCAAAGATCCCATATCATAGATATTTTTTTTTATACATTAACTAACACTAAGGTTCGGGGTGGATAACCAGTGTTGTCAGGTGGTAAATTATCATCTGTAAATTACGGTAATTTACCAGGTAATTTACCCGAAAGTGTGGTAAATTTACCTTATATATTCATAGATTTGCTAAAAAAAATTTTTAGTCATAACCCTAACACTAATACAAAATAAATACTGAAATATATACACCTACAAAATGTTAATCTGATTGGCCAAGTCAATACTGTGGTCGGAACATAGCGGCATTAAATTTGATTGTATGATAGAGCGGAATATTACGCAATACGATCTACATATTACTGTACGTTTTGTATTACAAAAATATGTATGTCCAGTTGTTTTATTCGTGACGATTTAGTTTAAGTTTAGAATTCGGTTAACCAATAAAATTTTTACTGTTTCTTCTGTACAATTACAATGAAAGCTCGTTATGTTGTGTATGTTGTGATTGGCTGTGATAGTTTATAATATAATCGCGTGATCCACAATAATTTTTTTACCCGTGCTCTGAACCCTAACATTATTAACTTATTAAAATGCGGGAAATATCGATTTATGTTTTCTGGATTGCAGAAAAAACATATATATATATATATTATACAAAGTTGAAAATTAAGATCAAGAGTCACTATTATTAATTACATGAAAATATTTGCATTTAGCAATTATACCAAATAATAGTATATCTCTTTAACCATTTTTTAAGTACAGTACATTAACATTTTTGTAACACCTATATTATATGATGACCAAAATTGCAAGAATCGTAGTTTTACAGGTTTATAATAAAGATTTTAATAACATATTCCAAGCTAATAATCATCACCACTACTAACAACCTAAGCTAATAATCATCACCCCTACTAACAACCTAAGCTAATAATCATCACCCCTACTAACAACCTAAATTACGAGATTAATATATTAGTGTAATCAAAGAATGAAAATTTAATATATACATATTTTAAGAAGAAACTTACTTCTTTGCAGGTTGGCCTTAGAATTATAGTGTGTTCAAATTGTGCCGTGTATGAACCTTTTATGTCAACCAATGGTGGATAAGATTCCACTACACCAGAATCAACTAAATGTTTTAACGCTAACGCATATTTAGTTTCTCCCACACGGTCGAGATATCGACGGCAAAATGGTAATGTGCCAAAATGCTTGCTAATGGAGTTTAAAAGAGCTTTGGCTTTCTTTATACTATATATAAAAGCTAGGTTATTTCGGAGTTTGTAAAATGAAGAGATTAATGATCTTAAAAGAGATAAAATATCCTTACCGAAATGTAGATTGATCTACATCATGACGTTTTGCATAGTGACTACATTCACCATCTTCACGAACATAACCCTTCCCCGTACTTCCAAAGGTTTCAATAGCAAAATATTCACCTTCCTATATATCAATATATATGTCAGTTATTTTATGAACTTTATATAGTTTAAACCATATAAACCATTAAGTACTTGCCTCCATTTTTGTTGATGATGAACCGCCTTTGACAATTGGCACAGATTTTCCGGCGTGAATTTGGTATGGAAGTATCGAATGTCCGTTCAAATTACGAATTGGTTTTACTACATAAATATTCATAAATATTTATAAATGTAAAATATTTTAAAAGTTTTAATACAACCAGCTTGTAATAATTAATAAAATAAAAATACCTTGATATGTTTTTTGATTAATTTCGACCTCGTAACTCTCCATGACTAATAATTGGTATAAAAAATTAGTAATAATTGAATATATAAACATCTAATTTATCACAGAAACATGATAAATTTACCTTCTTGAATAGCAGCGCCGATATCATTTAGTCTCACATCAATACCTGCCTCCTATTAGCAATAATAATTTATTTTAGTTGGTCTTTTTTTTTCTCTCTCAACAAGAGACTAATTGAGAGACTAATTAAAAGACTATTTAAAAGCCTAACTAAACAAGACTAATTATCTGTTAATAACTTACCCGAACACCAGTATTAGTAGCATCTTTAACTGCTTCTTTGAGGGGATCATAGACAGGATTAAAAGTAAGTGTGAATGCACAATCAACGATGCGACCTGTAAATTGCAATACAAATCATTAATTAATTAATCAACAAATAATAATTAAACCAACAAATAATATAAAAGTTACTATAAACATTACCATTGACGTGCGTTCCAAAATCGATTTTGCATACATCATCATATTGAAGAACTGTTGGATCGCCAGCATTCGGTGTGTAATGAGCCGCACAATTGTTTAGGGAACAACCAGTTGGAAATCCAATTCCTATAATATTAGTAATTCCAAAACAAAGATTAAATTAAAAATGTATCTCAAAATGATAGACCAACAACTCATAAAAAAATAATATTCGAGGTCAGAGGAGGTTTGAGAAAATTAATCTTGTTTGCACAAAAATTGTAATCACTCATTGATTAAATAAGAATTAACTCATTAAGAATGACCACAGAGTGTAGCAAACGATGTTCTAAAATAAATTAAATACCTCAAAAAAATACTAAAAAAAAAACTACTACTAAAAGGAGAAAAAATTAAACTAATTACCGGCTTCTAAACCATTTTCTTCTACCAATGTGCGTGTTCCATTTTCAATCATTTCACATATTTCGATCATCGTCATACCAGGCTTTATAGCTTTTTGTGCATATTTCCGTACCTATAAAATCAACTATTAAGTTTATTATCTAACAGGCTATGTACGTGTTTTTTTTTTTTTTTTTTGAAAGCTGAAATATACCTGTCTGTGTACTTCAGCTGCACGACGAAGGTCATTATAATCATCGTAACGCATCCTGTCAAGATAACGCTTTTCTTCATTCGTCATCCTATTCAAGTTACTGTTAAAAATAGAAATAATAACGTCAATTCAAATATGAAACTTAATATGATTCTATACAATCTTAACAATCTTAACAATCTTAACAATTTTAACAATTTTAACAATTTTAACAATTTTAGCAATTTAGCAATCTTAAGTATAGCTCACTCATTTTTGTATTCACATATTTCACCTTCAGGATATTTGCTATCAGGGAAAAATTTGCTGACAGGAATTGAAGGTGGTTCGGTTTGTTGAATTATTGAGGATCCAACTGGTTCAGTAGCATTAGTTGCAGTTGATTTCTTTTTTTTTTTCTTTTTTTTCTTTTTTTTGGGAGCTACATATATAATATAAATAAATAAATATATATATATATACAGATAAATAGATATACGCATATTTTTATTAGATCAAATGCAAATTCCCATTTGCAAAAAAAATCATTGTCACCAGAATGATATTTACTTTCTCCTACTGTAGTTTCACCTTCACCTTCACCTTCCTCTTCTTCCTCGTCGTTTTCGTCTTCGTCCTTTATTTTGCCGTTATTATGTGGAAGCTCTTCTTTTTCTTTTTCTTTTTCAGGAGTTGATTCTTCTTTCACTTATTTAATTTTAAGGCAAAAGTTTGTAGGGCGTTACTCTTTATGTTATAAATTCAAAGTTAATTAGTCAAGAACCTTGAGATCAGATAAAGTCAATACCTGCAGCAGTGGAATCTAGCTCAGCATTTTCACCCGCAGACTTCTTTTTTTTTTTTTTCTTTTTTTTTATTGCAGTTTCATTTACAATAGTAGAATTTTCTATTGTAACCTCTTCCACCTCTTCACCTTCCGCGGCAACTATTTGACCTTCCTTTAACATTTCTCCACAGAAGATATGGACGAATCGATTAAGGTTTTAATCAAAGAGAAATTAATTTGATTTGATTTGATTCGATTTGGACTCAGCCACATGGATCGACAATTCACGTGTAGATTTTTGACACATCGATAAATAGTTGTTGATTATAGAACGTCATATTACTGAATTAACTGACTACCGCTGCTGAATTATGAAATTATGAACCGTGAACTAGCGGACATACAGTCTTGACAATAGAATTAGGTAAACTAGAAACTATTTAAAGTCCGAAGGAAAGAATAAATATGAATCCGGATTATCCGACAAACGGATATTTTCGAAGCATAAACTTTTTGGTCTGATTGACCAATCAAATATCGTAATTCGCGGACACACACATACAGTTACACAGATTATGCAACTAACGTAATTTCCTTCGGACAATAAGGTAATAAGGATATTAATTATTTAATTATTTTTGGGTCCAGACCAAAAAAAATGATATTACGTCAGATATAAAATTGGACCGGGTTCAGATATAATCGTAATTACCTGGATCTCTTGCAGTTATGTGACACCATTAATAAAAATGTTCTTAATCAATTTATTTAGAATAGGTGTTACCCATACCTGATACTACGTACGTACGTACGTGCAAGAGATCCAATTACCTTACCTAGGTGATACGTATTATTTATCACATTAACTGTAATTCAGATAAATTTGATTAAAATTACGAGTTTTTTTTTTTCTTTACTAATGTTAGTTAATTATCGCTGATATATCATCAATTTTGATGTATCTATATTTTATTCATATTTTATTCATATTTTATTATACGTAGCATCCTTTTCAAATAAATTAATAGTTTACAGTATCACTAAAATGAATTTTCATTATAGTTATTGATATCGATATATTCGAATAAGTTGCATAAGTCAATTGGATACTATATACGTACGTATCTTTAAAATACATATTACGTAAAAGGTAAGAAAAAATTTTCATTTTGTTAAACATAAGTAACAAATTTTTTTTGTCGTATCGGGTATATTGTTCAAAGGACACCAGACATGCACTTAATGTCTCTGACTAAAATTATGATTGATTTCAATATTAATTGTTTGATCAGAAGACAAATGTAATACGTAACCAATTAAAATGCAACCTTCGGACTTTTAATTGAACCTATTAGTATTAAATCACATGTATTTGTATATAAATAATTTAAGCTTCAATAGATAAATAAATGTGTTTTTGGTGGTTTTGCTTGGCTTGTTCTTGTATTGCTATACACTAACTAGTGTCACAAATATATCTGTTCTTACTGCATTAATAAAAAATTAACAAGGCATGGTTTTTAAGTACAAATGATTGGATTTAAATGTTTTCAAAGAAAAAATAATGATAATGATAATGATAATGACAGTGATAATGATAATGATAATGATAATGATAGGTAAATAAAATAAAATAAACCATTAAACGAAATTATTGAACAAAATTATCTTGAGAAATCGACAAGTTTAATATCTAAGGATATTAAGTCGTTAGTCGACTAAAAAAAAAATATTTCGACTAAATCGATTAAGTATTTTTGATTAATCGACTACGTAAAAAATTTGATTATCGTTATATATATTATAATAATAACGATATCGGTAATCATTGATTGTAATTAACTAATTTTTAATTTTAATTTTAATTTGTTAATTTGAATCGGGCAAAAATTTTTAGTCATCAAAAAATCAAAAACTGACTAAAACTGACTATATAAATTCAATTGGTCAATTAGGTGATCAATTAATTAACTCATCGACTAATTAACTACAATTAACTCATCGACTAATTAACTACAACTAACTCTTAACTAATTAACCCCACATTACGGGAATAAAGCAGACAATTGGTCACCAAATCCAAGCATTTGGTCCCCGAAATAAAATTTTAATTACCAAATTATATACCGGGTTGGTGAAAAGTCTCTAAACAGGACCCTGTTTTTTTTTTATCACTAAGAACATCATTCTGACATTTATAATTAGTAATCATTGCAATATTTTCGTATAAATCTTAGCCGAGATAGTAAAAAGGGGATTGTTTAGGTATAAAAATAAATAGAATTAAATATCAGCGGAGATAGAAAAAGTCCCGTTTAGGGTCCTGTTTAGAGACTTTTCACCCACCCGGATACAGTATTAATCATTAACGCGTCTAACCCATCTTCCCACACCCGACGCATCTAATTGGACATAGGAATTTATTAATTAAAATGGCACATCATAACTTGGGATATTTACATATTAACGTTAATGATCAAAATTTCAAATTTTGGGGTAGTTTACAAATGCGCCATAATGGCATACCGTAATGCATTGACTAAAAGACCCTCTTTTTGAGTACCCCTTGTAAAACAGTGACAGTCAACCCTCGGGTATAAGAGTTTCAGGTGTTTTATATTATACCCGGGTCTTTTAATCAGTGCACACGGGTAATTAATTATACCCAGATAAATTTGATTAATAATACATTTCATTAAAGGAAGCAAGGGGCCCGATTAGTCAATTAATCGATTGGTCGATTAGTTGGTGGACTGATTGTAAGAAAAAAAATTAGCTAATCAGCCAACTAATAGTCGATTAGTCTATTAGTCAACTAACTTTATCCTTACATTTAAATCATTTAAATCAAGAGCGACGACTATGAACTATGAGTTGATCAACACATCACGTGTAATACAATACAGCAACACGTTAATAGTAATACAAGCGTCAGGTTAATCGATAGTCTATGATCTACAACTCGCATAACTTGAACTTGTATACATGCCATTAAATAATTCAAGCGGGACTAAATGCATAAATGATAAACTGGTGTGACGTAACTTAGTGTTAGTGTAGTGTTAGTGTAGTGTTAGTGTAGTGTTAGTGTAGTGTTAGTGTAGTGTTAGTGTAGTGTTAATGTTAGGATCAATAAATCTATAATTAGCTGAGAGTTGTTATATGATCTGCAATCAATCAATTATAAATAAGGTGAAGAAGTTAGCATTTACGTTAGAGATGCCGATACGCGCTAGTTTACGCCTTACCGCTACATGAAAGCCGGAAGATTTATAATTTTATAATATTTGGAATCCCTGCAATAGTTCGTATTTACATACTTATACATACTTATATTATACATACTTATATAATTAACAATTTTTTACAATATATATATATATGCTACATATAATTTTATTTATATATATAGGTATATATATAATTGTTTTAAAAAAGAGTTAGAAATGATATAAATATTTTAGTTTATTTATAATATCATATGCAAATTTAATCTATTTATCTAAATAAATTTAAAGATGAAAAAAAATAAAGGTTACTACGTATAATGTAAGTCGTGATTCTAAATAAGAAAACCAATAGTTAAACTTGTTTAGTTTATTGTACATTGATCATATAATAATAATAATAATAATGTTGTGTAGCTACAAAACAAACATGTTGCTTATGTTCAGACAGAGAAACGAATTTTTATTACTTTATATAAACAAAAACTCATAATTTCAAATGAATCCCAAACACTTTTAATACATAGCCAGAAAATTTTTAATTTTTTTAGTATGTACGTAGTATAATACGTAGTATAATCGTAGTATATCTGATATAATACGTCGTATAATACGTATAGTACACATAATACGTATAGTACGATATCACATATCTGATATTGATATGTACAATACGTACGTACGTACGTGCGTAGAAAGCACTTTAATTTACAACTAATTTTAAAATAAATATCGTAACCAAATAATTCATTTAAAAAGTCAATCGCTCAACACTTTTTAAATTAATTACTTGCGTTAATGTCATACGTGCGTGAGTACGTACGTACGGTACGTATGTATGTATGCGATATAGAAGCAGAATTCTACGTACGTACGTCCGTACGTCCGTACGTAAATGGCTATTTATTACTCATTATCACCCATTTCAGAATTTTTCATTCATAACGATAACATAGTATTTCAAATTTTTTTCCTATACACACTAGTTTTTAAAGAAAACAGGCGAATAATAATTTAAAAATGGCCTTATTGTTCTTTTGAGGTTGTGACTTTGGCTAATCCAAAGCAAATATAGCGATAAAGTATCGGTATAGAATTACGTATATACTAATTTAGTAATTTATGAATGCCTTATCGATATATGGTTAAGTTCAAGTAAGGTCCAAGTAAGGTCCAGATCAGGTAAGCAATAGTCATTAGTCGTATGGATATCGTATGGATAACGTGATAATATTCTATAATATCAGAATATCAGATATTCTCTACCACTACGTACATGAAACTCATTAAACGTGCTAAGAAAGTTTAAAAGGGGAGCCACCTCGAAAATTGTTTGTCACCGGGTCTCTTTGTTTTTTTTATTGTCACACCATCAAATTATGTAATTTTCAAATCATTTATGCACACTAAAGGATGTACACTAAAGGATGTACACACCTAAGGCTGTGAAATTTCGGTCCGCAAAAAAAACATATTTCCGTCATTGTCATTATTTACCCACAAAAGAAAAATAGTAATCTCTGTACAAATTATCTGATTTTTACATAATTGATAAACTTTAATGTCGGTTGTAGTTTTTCCGATCACTACTTGCTGATCTTGTCGCGCCGGTTCCCGACGTGTATTTTCCGACTGCAATACAACCGCAATACAACCTTTTTATTATAGTTATATATAGTTATGTTTAAATTCCTTTATTTGTATTTTAATTTATGAATTCAAATGCGTTTAATAGGACAAAAATAGCCGATTACATACGTACTTATGTATTTATTGTACTTAGTAATTACTGAATTGAACTGGTAAATTTTTTATCTTTAAAAAAAAAATTGTTTCGGTTTCAAGTTTGTCTTGCATGCAGTGGATCATTCACTTAATCTTATCATATAATCCGTATATATTGATATGGTTATTTGGAAATATGAAAAAAAAAAAAAAAAGTGACAAACAGAAACGAACGGGTCTAGCCCTAAATCGACCATTTATATAAAAAAAAAAAAAAAATCTTGGCTATCTATTAAACAATGCTATAAATTTTTATTTATCAATATATATATATTTTTAATATATTTTTAATATATTTATATATTTAAAATATTTTTTAAAAAATCATACGTATATAATCCAAATCTTTTCCCTATTTTTTTTTTTTTTTTTAACTTATTCACAAAAAAAAAAAGTTATACCTCATGGATAAAACAGCTTCTACACAAACTTCGATAATATCTGAACCATTATCAATAATACAACCTCCAAATAACGTAGTAACTTTACAACAACAACAACAACCTTATGTTCATTCTTGGACATTAAGAGGTTTTCATGAGTTAGTTAGACTCATGTCTTTTAATAGTTACCTATATAGTGACAGATTTAGATCTCCAAGAGGTTTATTCGACGCGAATTTACTATGTCCTCCTGGAACTTGGACCAATGACTTTTCTTTATGTTCTGCTCAACCTCATTTACCACCTCACTTACAATCTCACTTACAACCTCCTTTACCACCTCATTTACAACCTTGTCCTTTTAGCAGTCAAGTAAATCGTAGGCAAAAACATAATACTCCTCTTTCAAATGACGATTCCGCTTATCTATGGCGTATGAGAATTTATCCTAATGGTTCCACTAAAAAATCTTGTGCTGGTCACATTTCCATATATCTGGAAGCAATTCAAACTCTTTTCGAAAAACAAAATTTTTTTTTTAGACGAAGTGTTCAATTCAAATTTTTACTTTATCGTTTAATAAAATCTACTTCTTTAACCGATTCTTCAAATAGATCTGATGATAATTATAATAGTTCTTCTACTTTTTCAAGACATAATTCTTTAATTCAAGATTCTTCAAAAGAACGTCCTGAATTAATTTATGAAGGTTCTTTACAAAAATGGGATTTCGAATTTCATGGAATAAATTCCACTTATGGTTTCCCTACTTTAGGAACTTTTCATGATTTATTTCCTTTCGATGATATAAACATTAATGAAGTTGATTTAGTAGTTCGAGTTCATATTTATAATAATAATTCTTTTTTACCTCCTTTCTCCGATTTATCTAATCCTTTTTACCCTTCCGATCTTTGTTCTTCTTTATTTTCTCCGGCTTCTTTTGAAAAATTCTTTAATAGTGATTCTTATTATGATGTGGCTTTTACTTTTGAAAATGATGATCCTCCGGTTGATATTCCTTCTTCTTCTCCTCCATCTCCTACTGTTGATCTTAATTCTAGTTCCGATTCTAGATCTGATTCTAAATCGGATTCTAAATCGGATTCTAGACTTGTTTCTAGATCGGATTCTAGAATTGTTTCAAGATTTGATTCGAGATTTGATTCTAAATCTCTTAAACCTTCTTCTAAATTTGTTCGTACTATAAAAGCTCACAGAATAATTCTGGTCCAACGTTCGGAATATTTTGAAAAATTCTTGGGTGGTGGTTGGAAAGAGGGTAGTTTAAAAACAATTCCAATAAAACATATTCCTTTCGAAACTTTTCGTAGTATACTTTATTATTTATATACTTTTAAATTAGATGATAATTTAGATTTTTCTATTCTTAAGGATGTTTATACTAATGCTGATATGATGAGATTGGAACAACTTTCTCAATTGGTTGCTGATAGAATTATTCGTATGGTGGATTATGATAATTGGGATCAAGTTTTGGATTTAGGTTGGAAATCAAATAGCTTTGGTAGTAAATTATTATTAAAAAACGCTGCTTATGATTTTATTCATAGTCATTGGTCGGATATTAAGAATACTGAGAATATGTCTTCTTTACTTCATTCGGCTACCGTTGATTGTATTGAAGAATTAATGGAAGCTAAAATGTTTGGTCCTCCTAAATAATCCCCCTTTTTTTTTTTATTGGTTATGTATTTTTAGTTGTTGATAATTTGAGGTGCTATAATTAACGTAAGTACTTTTAATTTTAATGAAAAAAGATTATAATAATTATAATAACATTAATAATTATTAATGATTATGATAATTATAATCTTAACAGTTACAATTAACATTAACATTAATAATTAATTATGACTTAATTAATAATCAACCTTTTTTTATTTATTTTATTTTTTATTTTATTCAAAACTTCAAACAGCAACAGACATTACAAATGGTTGTGTAAATAGTGGATTATTTTTTTTGTACATACTATATATAAAAAAAAAACTTTTTGTATATATATATCTCTTGTTTTTAAAAAAACATTACAAATTCATTATCGAACTTCTATGTTAAGGATTTTTATATCTTCAAATGGTTTATCTAATTTATCAGTTTTGGCGTTTTCTATTGTATGAATCACATCCATTCCTGCTGTTGCTCTTCCAAATATCGTGTGTTTGTTATCAAGCCACGGCTATTTAATTTTTCCGAAAGGTTATGATTTTCGTGATTAAGTGATTCAGTGATTAAACAAAGAAAAAATTCAGGAGGTGATATATGATGTAATAATTTTTTAACTTACCGTTTGAACAACCGTGATGAAGAACTGTGATCCATTAGTGTTGGGTCCCGCGTTAGCCATACTTACTGTGTATGGTCTATCATGACGTAGATCTCTATGAAATTCATCTTCAAATTCTGACCCCCAGGCCGATTCTCCTCCCGTTCCATCTCCTATTTATACAAATTTAATTATTTTTATTATTACATAATAAGTAATTAATTCACTGAGAGGATCATACCAAGTGGATCTCCTGTTTGGATCATGAAGCCTTTTATAACTCGATGAAATATCACATTATTATAATATCCGTTCTTTGCGTGCGTTACAAAATTTTCAACTGCTTTTGGTGCATATTCAGGAAACAATCTTATATGAATATCTCCTGATGTGGTACGTAAAATCGCCGTATTTCCTAATTTCTGTTTGGTTGGGGTAGCTGAAGCAACTGTTTGTTCTTCGCGTGAAGGTTTTTCATTATATACATCTCGATCTCCTTTGTGTGAATCATGTCTAAATAAAATTTTCTTATTTGTTAACATCAATATATAGGCAAACCGAATTTCTCAAAAATTATATAAATAACTAACGCGTCTGGCTCTCGTTGCGTAAACATGAAAAATCGATTTCTCTTGAATGCTGTGCAAAATATGGTTGGATCTGTAGCTTCGCTTTCTTTCATCAAAGGATTGTCTGACGCTGCCATTGCCTAAACATGATCAAATATTCCACGTCAACTATATATATATAATTCACTTACAATGTCATTTTTATAACAATAAGTAAAAACATGTATATATTTACCAATGTAACAATCATTTTTTTCTTTGGTGCTCCTTGATACAATGACATGTTTAAAAAACGATGAGGTTCCGTCTTGCCAATTAATCTCACCACCTTATTTGTGGTTAAATTCACCACTAAAAATAAAATCAATCAATTTCAATATTATGTATACATCACTTAATACGTTATCAAATGTGCTAACCTTTGATACCCAACATTGTAGGATAAATTATGAAATTTCCACTCTCATCAAATACTAAAACAATCATTTTAAAAATTTATTTTTTTTTATAACCGGTATTTTTAAGTAATTAAGTAAAGTATATGATTTAATTTAATCTAACCTGCATTCATGGTATTAGCTTGTTGTGTCTTTTCCAATTCACGTTCGACAGCCAGGCGACGACCGAATTCCATATCATCTAACTTGTAAATAGTTGTTCCCGCCTATAGCATGCCAGCATAAATTTATTAAATAATAATATGTACGAAATTTAATTAATACCGTATAATTAATAACGCGTATGAAAATTTAATTAATAACATGTATGAAATTCAATTAATAACGCGTATGAAATTTAATTAATAGCGCGTATGAAACTCAATTAATAACGCGTATGAAAATTAATTAATATCATGTATTAAAAAATATAAATTTACAACAAACCTGTTGCATTTCTCCCATAACTGCTAAAGACTCATCATATTTTCTGGTCAACTTTCCTGTTGAAAACCTGAAAACGCGTACTTGACGATCATCAATGCTCATGGTAACAAATTGTTGATAATCTGGTGAAAATGTCAATGATATTGGAACAGATTTGGACTAAAAAAAAAGGTCTTAGGCTTTGTGAATACATAATATAACTTTGATAAAACCTTTAGAAATTACCTTTTTAAACTCATAAAGATCAGTATCAGATTTATACTCAAATGAAACTGTTTTAGGTAAGTCGAAAGGTTCATCAGGTGACCAGTATTCTATCATACCCGATGTATCTATTGATACAACGCAATGATAAGCCTCGTTGTACTAAAAAAAATAAAATAAATAAATAAAATATATACACACATTTTCGTCTCCAAAATTAAAAATGCAGAATTTAAATAACATACCGCCATTAAATGAACGGGGCTGGAATGTATATCTGAAAGTATATATAATGGTGTGGAATCACCTCTTCCATCATAAATATAAATTTTGTTTGAATTATGATCTGAACTGATAATAAATATAAGAAGTGAATTAAGCTTAATATTTTTATTCTCTAAATATGAATATGACCAATGACACGTGACTTACCAAGCAACTAGAGATTGTGCTTGCCCCCTTTTGTGAATCCAACAAATACAATTTGGTACATAATCAAATTTCATCATGTTGATCATATCTGAATATGGAAATAAGGTTAATTTGATACCCACGGCGATGATTCAATGAATAAAAAACGTTACTTGCCAAAATTTATGACATCATATACTTTTAATGCTTTGTCAATGGCTACAGTAGCGAGTAATAGTCCATCTGCGGATACACTGATACCTGTTATGTTTCCTGTAATGCACGAACAACATAATACATTCAATCAATACAATCAAGGCAATTAAAAAAAAAAAAAGGAAAAATATTCAAGAACAATTAATTACCAAGATGTGATCGAAAATGTTTAACAAATTCTATTCCTCGTTCATTTTTTTTCCAAAATTTCAAATGTCCATCGACTGAGGTTGTGATTATAAAATCCGTTCTTGTTTAAATCAAAATCAAAAAAATCAAATTAGGTAATATTCATCTACATTTCTATATAAATAATATAAAAAGATAAATACTTACTTTGTAACAGCCACATAATTTAAAACATCACGATGCATATAACTTCGTTCATACATATCAGCCGATGGTAAATGATCCAAATATAATTTCTCATGGGCCAAAGCTACGAAAATATAAAGATTCTTTAATATCCAATAATAACTAAATGTTGGATTAATAAAATCGATCGATTAATTACCCCTTTTCTTTTTTTTTCGCATGTCATCTGCCGTTGGTAAAGATGGCCCAATGTCAAGATCATCGTCATCTACAAAGATTCAACAAGATAGTTTAACATTGAAAAGTTTCACAAACAAAATAAATCCGACCGATCTAACTTTAAATACTTAATCAGAACATTACCTTGTTCTTCAGCTTCTTTAATCGGAGGATTGTCTTGTTCTTCTGCTGAGATCGCTTCAGGATCTTCCCTTACACGTTTGCTTGCTTTATTTGACATGACGTTTTTCTGAAATAATACCATATATACGCAATGACCACCTGCATTTTTATAATTCCATAAATAAGGAAGGTAGCGACCTTGGCACGTGATTATGACCGCATCGTAAACTTATATGGTGGGATCTGTGCAGAGAACTTGAACTTCTCTAGTAAGAGACGTCCTCGAGATAATTGTTTCTTTTATAACCTTTCGACTTGTTTTTAGATTGTCAACTTACAAAATTAATTCTTGCTTTTTCATAATATTAGAATATTTTAGACTTAGGGGTGCTTAGTTATTGTGTTATTAATCAAATAATTGTTCGCTAATCCATAAAAAGTAGACATTATTAATATTAATTAATAAAAAAAAAAAAACTAGTTTTTTTAGATAACGGCTTATAAAGAATGTCTTCAACTCAAGTAGATACACCTCAAGCCGATAATTGCCCGTTATGCGATAATAAACCCCGTTTCATGCCTCTTTGGCTTCAAGAAAATACTGAAACATGGATAAAATGTGATATTTGTCTTGTTTGGTGTCATGCGGCTTGTCTTAAACTTCCAACCGAAGAATGTGAACGAATTGATGAATATCATTGTCCAAAATGTGCAATATCCCATGGTCCAAGTACTTGTAAGCAAAATTATCATATAAAAATTCGTAAAAATATAATTAATCGTATTGTATATAAGCAATAAAAATTTTTTTTTCTTTTCATTTATAAGTTTTTTTTTCCTAAAGTTAATTGATTATCCATCTGAATTGTAAACGTCATTACAATTAACATAATAATTTGACATTACAATTAACGTTATGATTGATTATTTAAATGACCATCTAATCTACTCTATTCTTTTTTTTTTTTTTTTTTTTAGACAAAGTACGAAAATCCCTACGTGAACATTCTAGGATTAATTATGCTGACTTGGAAAATGGTTTAACTGGAAATCCATATAAATGGAAACGAGTTCTTGATTCAAAATCTTTTGTTAATCATAAATTTCCAAAAATACGAGGTGATCAATTAACATTAGATTGGATTCGAACTTTCGGACTTGATGAACCAATCATTATAGATAATCCTGAAGGACTTGAAATGAAAATGCCTTCAAAAGATATAACTGTTAGTTACATCGCTGCAACTGTTGGTAAGTATATTATTATTTTTTTTTTAATCTACAAGTGATGTACGTACATGACATAATTACTTTTATTATTTAGGTTACGATACGCCAGTTGACGTCATTGGTAACATTTATAAACCTTTATAATAATCATAAGTCATTAATAATAATAATAATAATAATAATAATAATAATAATAATAATAATAATAATAATAATAATAATAATAATAATAATA